>LZPO01018191.1:23144-39815 GCA_001675575.1 Neotoma lepida | reverse complement strand
GATTACAAAGTTTAAGCATGGAGTTAGTCAGGTGAGATGTGTGCTGCTCACTGTGGCTGCTCTCCTCTTGGATACCAGAGGCAGCACCTCTGTGTGTCAGGANGAATTTATCTGGGGTGGATGCAGTGGGCAGATTCCACACCCCAGGGTGGGGGCAGAAAGGCAAGTCAGATTATGTCTTATGCCTGATTGTTTTCCTGCATGCATTGGCTACAGGTGTAGCCACTGCGTGATCTGGGGGTTTTGAAAGCTGAGATTTGCACATGTAGTAGCCATGCAGCAGGCCACACATCGAGCCATGGGACCAGGCTCCCAAGTGCTGATGGACCAGTAAGCCATGAGTGCAGGCTAGCCGTGGTCCCAGAAGGGCTCAGGCCATGTTGGCACCAGGTAATGCAGGACTCTGGATTCTTGGATCAGGCAAGATTTATTAAAGGATGAAATCAGTTAGGCACACTTACAACACAGAACAAGGTAGACACTGCTACTGATCCAGCTGTCATTGTCCTGCCATTCTGCCCAAGGTAGATGGGAACCTGTGGTAATTATATTGTGTCCCCCAAAATATTGTGTACACTAATAAAACTTATCTGGGGTCAGAGAATAGAACAGCCACTAGGTAAACATAGAGGCCAGAAAATGGTGGCACACAGGCCTTTAATCCTAACATCTGGAGGTAGAGATCCATCTGGATCTCTGTGAATTCAAGGCCACACTGGAAACAAAGCCAGGCATGGTGGCACACACCTTTAGTCAAAGGACTTGAGATTTCATGTCTTGCTTGGGAAAGACACATGCCTTTAATCCCAGGATGCGATGACAGAAAGCAGAAAGGTATATAAGGCGTGAGAATCAGAGACTAGAAGCCTCNTAAGCTTTCAGGCTTTGAGCAGTAGTTGAGCTGAGATTCATTCGGGAGAGGACTCAGAAGCCTGCAGTCTGAGGAAACAAGATCAGCTGAAGAGTTGGCAAGGTGAGGTTGGATGTGGGTTGTTCTGTCTCTCTGATTATTCAGAATTTACTTCAATACCTGGCCTGGTGTTTTTCAATTAATAAGACCCTTTAAGATTCATTTACAGGAACCAAACTGCAATACAGGCTTCTCTGCTGCTCACGACCTTCTTTGACCAGTGAGAGAGAGAGAGAGAGAGAGACAGAGACAGAGAGAGAGAGAGAGAGAGAGAGAGAGAGAGAGAGAGAGCAATCTTCCTCTCATGAAGTCTTAAAGAGTTATATATCTTCAAAGAAGACCATGCCCACAGGGACATACTGCTCCTATTGGTCATTGATCCAAATGGCAGAAATCCCACAACAGAAAATTGATCTGTAATTTAATTTCTTTGTTAGTATTTATGTGTTTTGGGTATCAGGGTAACTGTGGCCTCATAAAATGAATTTGGNAATATTGCTTCCTTTTCTATTTTGTGTAATAATTTTAAAAGTATTGCTATTAGCTTTTCTTTGAAAATTTGGTAGCATTACATGCTAAAACTATGTGACAATGGTTTTTTTTTGTGGTTGGGAGATTTTAATGAATTCTTCTATTTCCTTAGAGATTATAGGTGTTTTTGAATTGTTTATCTGTTCTTCATTTAACTTTTGTAAGTGTTTTTTCTTGAGAAAATTATACATTTCTTTTAGATTTTCTAATTTTGTGGAGTACAGGTTTTTGAAATATCAGCTAAAGATTCTTTAGACTTACTTGTTGTCTGTTGTTAGAGACTCCTTTTCATTTTTGATATTGTTAATTTTGATATTCTCTCCCTGCCTTTCAATTAGTTTGGATCAGGGTGTGTCTATTTTATTGATTGTCTCAAAGAANCAAGTCTTTGTTTCATTGATTCTTAGTATTGTTAACTTTGTTTCTATTTTATTGATTTCAGTCCTCAGTTTGATTATTTCCTGCTGTCTACTCCTTTCGGGTGTGTTTGCTACTTTTTGTTCTAAAGCTTCAGGTGTGCTGTTAGGTCACTAATATGAGATCTTATTAATGTCATTAGTAAGGCTCTTAGTGTTATGAAATTTCCTCTTAGTATCACTTTCATTGTTTCTTATAAGTTGGGATATGTTCTAAATTCATTTTCATTATGTTCTAGGTAGTCTTTAATTTATTTCTTTATTTCTTCCTTGACTTAGTGGTTATTCAGCAGAGAGTTATTGGGTTTCCATGAGTTTGCAGACTATGTATTGTTTATGTTGTTGAAATCCAGCTTTAATCCATGGTGGTCTGAAAAGGTGCAGGGAGGTATTTCAATTTTCTTCCATTTGTAGAGATTTACTTTGTGACCATACATATGATCAGTTTTGGAGAATGTTCAGTGATATGCTAAGAAAAAGGTATATTGTTTTGTATTTGGTGAAATTTTCTGGAGATATCTGTTAAATTCATTTGAGTCATAATATCTGTTAACTCCATTATTTTCCATTTTAGTTTTCATCTGGATGACCTGTCCATTGGTGAGAGTTGAGTATTAAAGTCTCTCACTATTAATGTATGAGGTTCAATGTGTGATTTAAGCTTCAGTTTCTTTACAAAAGTGGGTGCCCTTGCATTTGAGGCATAGATAGTAAGAATTGCAATGTCTTAGTGGATTTATTCATTTGATGAGTATGAAATGTCCTCCATCTCTTCTGACTAATTTTGGTTTGAAGTCTTTTTGTTAGATATTAGAATAGATATACCTGCTTGCCTCTTAGTTCCATTTACTTGGAAAATCTTTTTCCAACNCTTTACTCTGAGGTAATGTTTATCTTTGACGTTGAAATGTTTTTCTTATTTGCAGAAAATGGATGAATCATGTTTCCTGATCCATTCTGTTAGCTGTATCTTTTTATTGGGGGAGTGAGTCCATTGATGTTGAGAGATTTTAATTACTAATGATTGCTAATTCCTGTTGCTTTATTGTTGGTGGTGGTCTTAGTGTGTGTGTTTGTGTGTGTGTGCTTGTATATTTACCATTTTTGCTTTTNCTGGTGTAAGATTATTTATTGCCTGTATTTTCATGGATGTAGTTCACCTTNTTGGCTTGGAATTTTCTTTTTAGTACTTTCTATAGGGCTGAACTTGTGGACACATGTAGTCAGACAGGCTCAAACTGTCAAAGAAACTGGCTCAAACCAGTTGCCAAGGAACGCACATAATGTNCTTCCTTATGAGCCAACCTGGATTCTGCTTAGAGGCCAAGCAACAGGTGCTGTCAGAGTTTCTACNCACTGTCAGAGTTCCTGAGCAACTGTCAGAAGGACCTAGCAACAGGAGCTGTCAGAGTTCCTGGTTGCTGTTAGATTTCCTGATTATGCTCAGCCAATGATAGACAACCATGCANTGCCAGCAGATTGCAACAAAGACTGGGTACTGNAAGGAGGGTACATAAGGCCTTCCCCATTATTAAATAAACAAGTTTGTTGTTTGCCTTCAACTGACTTCCAGTGTCTGTGACATTGACTCTATGTCTTCTCACCCTCTCTCCTGAGGGAGCCATTAGAATACAGCAACATATGGTGCCTGAATATGGGGCTTCTGTTACTTTCTCTTTTCCAGCACAGGTTCTTATTATCTCCTTCCCTTCACTCATGGTGCTTGACANCACCCCTCAGATGGTGTGTTTTGGTGAGAAGGCCCCTCAGTTTTGTGTACTTTCAGTCCCTTTGNCAGGTAAGTATNGGGACCCCATTTCTTTCCTTCTTTTGTGTTGTCTGTCATGTTTTTCTGCCCATTCCATTAGGAAGGCATGTTTTTTGTCTGTTTCAGTTCACCTGATACCTCCACATAAGGATTGACCCCCCTGTAGGTGAAAGTTTGTCAGGGCCAGTCCCGGTTCCACCCAGCTCCTACGGCCGCTTAGACCCAAATAAACACACAGANGCTTATATCATTTTTAAACTATGGCCCTGGCAGGCTTCTCTCTAGCTAGCTCTTACATCTTAAATTAACCCATTTTATAAATCTATGTCGCCACGTGTTCCATGTGGCTTTACCTGTGTGATGTTACATGTTGTTTTCTCGATGGCAGAATGGTGTCGGCCCCCTGCTCTGCTTTTTGCTTCTCTCCCCCTAGTTCGAATGTCCTGCCTAACCTTATTCTGCCTCGCCATTAGCCAAACAGCTTTATTTATCAACCAATTAGAGCAATACATTTTTAGAAAGACATTCCCATCACCCCACCTGGGGTGGAACCAAGGATCAGCTCCGGAACACTGTCCCTCATGCAGAGACACTGTNTGGATGTATTGCTGTGGCCTAAAAATACCACAAAAGTCCCCCACTAAGCACAAGACATAAGAATCTAATACAAATTTCCACCCCTCTTGACTGTCATCTTCTCTCTGCATGTTGTTTGCTTGCTTTTCCCCTCTAAAATATGATTAATTTTTTTATCACCCTCACCACTCCCATGTCAGATATCTCTACTATATCTGATGATGAGGAGACACATNATTTGGGGCCCATGAAATCAGTCAAGAAGAATATAGCTGTCGGTTTGGGCCCCACAAAATGAGAAGGCAGTTGTCATTAACTCATGCACTGCTCCCCCTTCNTCTCCACCACCACTGCAGTTGGCCACAGCTCCTCTGTGTTATTCTTGGGGTGATCTAACCATTACCTGCCTGCTTCTGGAGGTGGCTACACTCTCATGGCACCAGATGTCTTGCAACCCTCATACCCTGCACCACCGTCTTTCCATAGGCCCATAGAACACTTCCCAGTCAATGTGGGTCCANATTTTAATGCCCATCCATGGATTCCCATCTCCCTATGATCTCTCCCTCATTTGGAAGGCAGCCAATGAGTCAGGCCCAGATTTCCCCTACTTTCAGCAGGTCCTTGCTCAATGGCCCATGCAGTTATTAACTTATTTCAATTGGTATCTTAAACTGTGTTGCAGCCTGCAGTATTTCTTAGTTGGAGATTGGACTATGATGATCAGACAGAATCCCAGGCCTGAATAAACATCTTACTTAATGTCCCCATNACCTATATGCTCACAAGGTGCAGGTAATATGTCCATCCTGTGCACTAGGCACAGATTGGCTTCAATGCCTATTTTGAACAGGACTCAGACCTGAACCTCAAGGCCTTATAAGGGACTCAGCCTGGCCAACAAGCACTTGGCATCTCTGCCAAAGAACTTGCCCCTGCACCTGGTGAGATGGAAAGATCTGATCTCCCTCCAATGGCAGCTGCCAGCCACCCTGCTAACCTTTGGGAAGAATACACTTGTGTTTTTCCTGAGAGTGTCACTATGCCAATATAGGTCACAGCAAGAGATATGAGCCTTCCCATATATGAGCCTGCTTCCACCAAGGAGGAAATAACCAGGATGGGTAATATATATTCTTCCTTTCCTTGCTCAGATTGCCCCTCTAAAGGTTGAAGACTTGTGGAGCCTTACTTTTCTTCTTTTGTATGATGCTTTTGAGATGAGGAATGTTAGTTTAGCAGGCCAGGAGCTAGGTAAACATATTAAGGGCCCATGGTCAGTTAAGTTTCTATATTATCCATTACATTTAACAAAAAAATTTTCCAATTAAATCAGACAAGGGCGGAGGTTATGGCCTTTGACTATGTTTTTTGAAAAAGTTTGTTACACGATCAAGAGGCCATTTGATCCTGCCTGGATAGAGTTTTTTAGTTGTTTCTCTCTGTGTCCTGTAGAATGTCTGGCTTCCTCTGAAGGACNATCTCTCCTTGTTTTGGCAAAATTCAGTGGTCATTTTTCCATAGGTCCTGCATATCCAGTTGATACAACATTTTGTCAAGTGGTTCAGGCAAGAATAGTTTCTTGCCTAAATGGCTAACTTTTGCCATAAGAAAAGCAAACTTCATATGGAGTATCTTTGATGCCCATCATCTTCTTTGAAGTAAATCAATGCTGCAAGGAGAAGATGTATCTCATTGTCCAGAAAGCCTAAGTTTTTAAAACATTTTAAATGCCATATTCTGTAAGTCTTTGAAGAGTTTGTAGATTACCTACCTCATTGAAATATACTTTTATATATATCTAAAAATCTTAACTAAAATCTAATTCAGAGAAGATGATAGGCATTGATGAAACTCCATATAGAGTTTACTTTCTTTATGACAAAAGTTAGCAACTGAGCAAAAAAAATTGTCCTTGCATCAACTGCTGACAGTATGCTCTCCAAAATGGACAAGCAGGACACAAAAGAAAGAAGTGCTGATCCTTGCCAAGACAAGGTAGGAATGCCCTTCACAAAACCCTGCTTCACAAATTAGTCTGTCAGATATGCTAAGCCTGTAGGCTNAAGATGAGNGCTGCAACATTGAAGAGAAATCTTAGGTGACTGTCCAGGCAGCCAGCTATTTTGGTCATTTATCACACTTTGGAAATCGCTTGTTTGTACTTCCTGTTTACTCAGTCAATGTTATTTCCTTCTCAGATCTCTGAGGGAGTTGAAGATTAGATTATTATAGTAATAGTTTTCCTTATAGGTGAGACAGTGGTTTAGCTTGAACTGTTTGGGGGTCCCCTGGCAGTGAGATTGGGATCCATCTCTGGTGCATGAGCAGGCTTATTGGACTCCAGTGTCTATATTGGGACAACTTGTTTAGCTTTGGGGCAGGGGGAGGGGCTTGGACCTGCCTCAACTGAATGTTCCAGGCTCTGCTGACTCCCCACGGGAGACCTTGCCTTGCAGGATATGGCAATGGGGAGTGCATGGGGGAGAGGCTGGGAGGGCAGGAGGAGGGAAGAGAGGGGAATCTGAGGTTGGTATGTAAAATGAATAGAAAATTTCTTAATAATAAAAAAAGAAAAAATAAGAAATTCAGAAAAGAAACTCACGAAAGAGGTGTAAAGTTTATAAGTTTGAAAGACATCAAAAGATAGTTTTCATTTGGTAATGTAAATTAGGATAGAAGGTGAATAAGATACAATCCTTTGGATTCACAAAGATAGGATAATGGAGTATTTTCTCTGAATTTGTCAAATGCAAATGGACTAGATATTGATATATTTATTGCTTTATATATTGTATATAGTTACTCTACTTAGTGTATATAGTTTTCTAATATTAGCTATAAACTTTTTTATTTTAGACAAAAATGGGGAAATGTGGTTATATTTTATTTGTGCTCCAACAAATAAAATTTGCCTGAAAATCAGAAGGAGGAGCTAGGCACTAGTTAACTATAGAGNTCTGAGTGTCTGTACAGACAGACAGGAAGTGATAGAACTGGGCAGGGAGAGGAAGTTATAAGGAGGAGTAGAGAGAGGAGCTCACTCTCTTCTAGCAGAGGATTTCATAGGGATACGAACTAGTGNTTTGCTGTTCTCCCTCTCTGATCTTCCAGCTTTTACCCCAATATCTGGCTCTGGGTTTTTTATTAATAAGACCTTTTAAGATTTGTGTTGCATGTTTTGATGGGTGGGGTGGTGCTTTTAATCTTTCTCCTTTTTGAATGTCTCCTAGAGGTAGCACATCTGTCAACAACAGGCAACCACTAAGGAGACTCTACAGGGGTTAATGGCTCTTAGATATCCAACTCATAGCCCTCTACAGGAGGTTATGCATGCTTTGCCTTCTGAAATTCAAAAGGCAGTCACCAGGAATGACTCCCCACAGATGGATGCTCTTTGAGGGTTGATAGTCAATGATGGGTAAGAGCTTGTTTGGTAAGCCAAACCAAGACAGGCACAATCCAGTTGCTGAGCTACCTGAGGTGGGGGTCAACAAGGCTGCAGCAAAGAACTCCGAGTCCTGTTGAGCAGCCATGTAATAAAATAAAAGGGTGAATATGTAGTAGGACAGGCCCATAGGGTTGATGAAACTTGACCAAACCATTTGTCAAGGCATGTACCTAATGTACTTCCTTATGAACCAACCTGGAGTCTCTCTGCAGATCTAGCAACTGGTGCTGTCAGAGTTCCTACTCACTATCAGAGTTCTTTATCTTGCAGAGTTTGACCGAGAGCCTAGCAATAGGAGCTGTCAGAGTTCTTGGTTGTGTCAGAGTTCCTGATCATGTCCAGCCAATGAGAGAGACCANGCAATGCCAGCACATTGCAACACAGATTGGGTACTGGGAGGAGGGTATATAAGGCCTTCCCCATTATTAAATAAACAAGTTTGTTGTTTGCCCTCTACTGACCTCCAGTGTCTGTGCTGTTGATGCTGCACCTTCATACCCCCTCTCCCAAGGGAACCATTAGAATCTAGTAACAGATACATATTGTTTAAAGTTGACTTTGCTATGAAAGATCTTGTTTTCTCCACCTATTCTGGTTGAAAATTTTGCTAGGTAAGNAGTCTGGGCTCATATACAAGGTCTTTTAGAGTCTCCAAGAAATCTATACAGGCTCTTCTGGCTTTTAGAGTCTCCTTTGAAATGTGGGNATAAGTATAATTGATTTGATTTGATGTTATTTGCCCTTTTTCTTTTGCAGCTTTTAATATTAATTTTTTTTCCATATGTTTAGAGTTGTGATTATTATGTGACATGTGTACNTTTTTATGGTCCAATCTCTTTGGTGTTCTGAAAGCTTTGTGGGCCTTTCTAGGAATTTCCTTCTCTAGGTTATGAAAATTTTCTTCTATGATTTTGTTAAATATATTTTCTGGCCCTTTTCATTGGGTTTTTTCTTCTTGTATTCCTGTTATTCTTATGTTTGGTCTTTTCAAAAAGTCGTAGATTTCCTGAATGCTTTTTGTTAAGAATATTTTAGATTTAACATTTTTTTGACTGATGAATCTATATCTTCTATTGTATCTTTACCACCTGTGATTCTCTCTTCCATCTNTTATATTCTGTTGGTGATGCATAGTTCCTGTTCACTTGCAAGATTTCCATTTCCAGAATTACCTCTAGTTGTGTTTTCTTTAATGCTTCTATTTCCATTCTCAGGTCTTGGACAGTTTCCTTCACATGTTTATTTTTTTCCTTGGCTTTTGGGGTATTCTATAAGGGATTTATTGATTTCTTACATCATTTTTGTCTTTTCATCAATTTCTTTATGGGATTTTTTTCTTTAAGAACCTCTACCTTTAAAAAGTTGCTTTTAATATCATTTTTTTTGTGCTTTAGCTGTGTTGGAATTTTCAGGTCTGGCTGCCATAGGATATATGGGTTGTGGTAGTACCATATTGCCCTTCCCATCATNAAATGTGTTCTTACACTAGCATTTAGGCATCTGCAGGCCAGAATCCAGCTCTGTATGTGGTCAGGTTCTGAAGATAGGTGGATGCAAGAGCAACAACAGGAAGAATCAGACGTAGAACACTTCTTGGTTTCATTTTAGGAAAGATGGACAGAGAGGAATTACATCTCAGTATGGCTTGTCATTCTCTGACTGGAGCTATTTCTGGTGGGACAAGTCCCAGCAGAGGATGTGAGCAGTTGGTGGGGGATGGAAGTGAGGCAGGCCATGGTGGTCAGGAGAATCTTGCAGCCTGACTGACTAGTAGTCAGAATGCTTCTTTATTTATACAGAATTTAGTAAGCAGGGATAAATTCATGATGTTCCAAAACATAGATCATATCATTTTTGGCTTTGAACATATCTTTNACTTCCTCTTGCTCATCTTTTAGTTATTATTAACAAACTATNACAGAACAGAGTTATCATTTCCAATCAGTTTTCCTCAAGTTTTAACACTATTAATAAACAGAGCTATCATTCTTACTCATAACCCAATTTTTAAGAATCTAGAGGCACATGACAGCCTGTTCTTAGGCTGGTAGCTTTGGTTGCTTCAAGGACACTAGACCTAATGAAAATCTTTAAGCAATCCTGGGCATTTTGTCATGTCCCAAGCAGTGTATTATTAACTCTTAGTGGTCAGAGTGTCCAAGAAAACTCCTCAGGCCAAAGCTGCTGTAGTTATTATTCTAATTCTGGCCTAATAAAATGTTTATATTTTATAACTTTATAGAATTTTTCTACATATNTAATTCTGGCATTCTATTGTTCCTTAGTNATATGATACCACAGTGGCTCTACATGTGCTAAATTTAAAAGAAAGGGGGGTCTTTACAGATCATTCTTTTATCATCCTTCCTTCCCATACTTTGGTCATCAATATGTCTCTGTGTAGGGCAGAGGTAATGTGCCACATAATTCTCTAAGTGTAATCTGAACTGTGGCCAACTCCTCTAGCCCACTGAATTTTTTTACATTTTTAAGTTTACTTTGTTTTGAATATCTTGTTCCTATGTAAGTACAGGGACAGATGTTTGAAGAAAGTCTCATACCCACATGAAGAGACNGCTGGCTTATGTGTCACAACCTCCAAAACATAAGGAAGACCTTCAAGTAGATAAGGATATCTCCTTAAAAGCAGGAGGAGTAGTGTGTTCAGGACTTTCCTGGGGAAGCTTACAAACAATATTTCTAGAAGAAGGCATAAATGACTCATTAGAAGTTTTCCATCAATCCAATATCCTCAAATTGTATGAATATTAAAAGTCCCTCAAGTATGCAACAAGTGGAGATGAAAACCAAAGGTGTCACAGCAGCCACCATGTGGCTCAGCTTTGCTGGATCTTTGTCAAGCAGCTGTGCTGACCTTATGATTTCTGCCATTNTGCCAATCATATATGGCTGTNCCATCTGGGTTTTGGATGATTATATATCTAGGTGATCATTNCTGAGTTTGTATTTTTTGGATGNGTAAAAGTGGGATTGATTTCTTTTCCTCTCTGGCCTTCTGGCCTAAGTGACAAAGGGTTGTGGTAACTAGTGAGTTTTCAGGTTCAATATGTTTTCTCTGCTGGCGTTTTGGGGGCCTGAAAGACTTCTGAGGTTTTGGGTACCAACATTGCCTTTGTGGTTCCAAGTACCTGTGTAGCCTCTGTGGTTCTGATTACCTGCTTGGTCTCTGGGATTACTAGTCTGGTGTGGCATCCAGTACATCAGGAGTTTTCTTCTGAGGTTATGGGCTGGGATAAGAAGTTCAGAGAATGGTGTGCAGTTTGGGGCAGTTGGGCCATCTTTAGGGTGAGTTAGCTGGCTATGTGAGCAGTGTCTTATTTAGGGTCCCTAGGACTAGTATAGCATCCAGTAAANAGGTAGTATTCTGCTGAAAATTATGAGTCAAAATATGGAGCTTAAGGAAGGAGTTACTATTGGGGTTTGGTAGTGATGGTGATCAGTGAGCAGTGTCTTAGATTGGCTCCCTAGATCTGACCTAGGTTTCTGGTAAAGCAGAAATGTTCTGTCAAAGTTGTGGGCTACAATATGTAGCCCAAGATGGGGGGGTTGATACTTTTAAAATATGCAAAACAAAAAGGCAGTTGACCTATTAGACAGCAAGATCTCTTTAAAAGGCATATTAATAAGATTTTTCAAATGACTTACACACACATGTGGAAATGAACACATGTTAGAGCTTGCAAAGTTATCTGTAGCCTAAATAGCCTGCTCCTAAATGATGTAGAGCCAGCTAGCTTTGTTTCCTAATGAAGACAAATTATGCAAGATTGTGAATTTCATAATAATTAGTCCCAAGGTCCTAAAGCAAAAAATATATCATATTTAAGGGGAAAATATTCATATCTACAGCTATAATATTTAAGTAGCATTCCTTGGAAGTAAAATCCAGAAACCATACAAAAACTTTTTGGGAATCACTACTATATTTTATTACCTATTTTTCTCATTGATGTGACTTCATGTCTGACAAAAGCAATTTAAGGAAAGAAGGATTTATCTTATCTTGACTCAGTTTGAGGGTATAGTTTGTCATGGGAAAGGAGTAACATTTGCAGGAAATTGAAGTGGCTACTTACATTGCATACACAATCACAAGCAGAGAAATAGATTCTGCTGTTGTGCTACTCCTAGTTTATGCAGTGTGGAACATCAGCCAGAGAACAGGGCTGCCCATAGTTACAGTGGATACTTTCACCTCAGTTAACCAACTAAACACAAGCACAGAGGCTCTAGACTGTATCAAACTGAAAANAACTATTAACTTTCNCAAGCCAACTACTTGTCAATTTGGTAGCCAAACATAGCACTTTAAGACTTAGCCAATTATCCTTATTCCCTGGTTCATGGCAGTCTCTCAATACATTCAGTACTATTTCAAAAGTTTCCATAGTCCTTGAAAACGGATAGGCATAAGTGCTTTGTCCCTTCTGATATTTGAACAACTTTTTAAATGTGAGCAGTTATAACAGAGAACTACATATAACAGAGAACTATTTATTCTAATCTTACAAAAAAAAAAAAAACAAAGTAAACAGTCTAAATTGGAGTAATGAGTTCACAGCCAGGAAACACTAGACTAATGAAAGATCAGAAATCAGTACTGCAACACCAAACCCTGAAGCTCAGTGCCAGGCATCTGGGGAATATGATGGGTACATTAGGGCTCCAATGGACTCAAANAGCTACACTCCTCAAGTTCTGCCACCTGTTCTACGAATAGCCTCTCTCTTTGGCAGTCTCTACTCTAAACTNGCAGCTTCCTCCTAAGCAGATGTCNCATGCTTTTGACATCTCTAACATTCTAGGTTCTCCATTGCAATTTATGCTTCACCTCCAAGCTTTATGCTGTGGTATCTTCAAGCTTCCTTGTAAGGATTTTTCACCTGCTCCTAATTATCTGACTGCAACAACTCTCTGGAACTGCACTGTAAGACACTATGACCCCCTGATCCTTGCATCTTTCATGTATGCAAAACCAGTANGATGTGAATAATATTGTCCAATTCTGGGGTCACCTCTCCATAAAACAATTGTCTCACAGTTGTATCAGCTTCTATGTCAGGCCTTAGGGAAAGACTTCAGGAAGCAGTTGCTTCAAGGAGCAGTAAGCCCCTTCAGTGAATTGTCTGNTTAGCCTATCACCTTCTAACTGAATTTGCATTTCACAATATAGAGGGACCATTGATAGGTGAGTCTTACTTTCAGAAAACCCTGCTATTTTTCTGGTGCAGAGTGGCAAATCGAATTTCTCTTCAATAGCACTTCTCTCCTTTTTTTTAAATTTATTTTTGAGATTATAATGTAATCACATCATTTCACCTTCTTTTCCCTCTCCAATTCCCATGTACCTACTCCTGTGCTCTTTTGCCTCATTTTCATTAACAATGACACCTGCTCTCAAATGTTCCTTGTCTGTAAGGTTTAACTTGTTCATGCTCTTTCTTGGAGCAAGAACACGTATTTTAAACACATTTCTGGCTCCATGTTTTTCCTCTCTCTGCCTAGAGACCACAATGATAGCAGTAGGCAGTAGACAAGCCACAGCCTGAATGCGATCTTGTTTTGGAACTTCATCTACTAAATAAATTAAACCCTTAATTTTGCATTTAACCTCATCTAAGTTCTCAGGACACAGACAGAATACAGCCAAGAATCACACTGGGCACAGTTCTCAATAGTACTCTATTGAGATAAACACTTTACTGAAAGTATTTATCACACTTAAGTTATTTGATGGAGTCTGCATAGGCTTTATGCATAGAATAATATAATTTGTAAATAAAGATAATTTAACTTCTTTCCCACATTCTTTAAAATCCTAGTTACAAATTTAATGTATTATTATTATATATAAGACCTTTTAGCATTGCAGGAAATGAGAGTGGAGGAAGTGGGCACTGTTGTCTCTCTCCAGATCTTAGGAGTATTCCTCTTTCATTATAGTGGTGTTTGTCATATATAACTTTTATTATTTTGAATTATGTTCCATCTACTCCTAGTTTCTTTAATGTTTTTATCATGAAGATATGTTGAATATTGTCATTTGCCTTCTCTAAAACAATAGAGATGATGCTTTCTATCTTTAAGCTTTTTTTATATGGTGTTTACATTTATTCATGTATGTTGAATCAACTCTGAATCCCTGGAATGAATCTGGTCTAGTAATGGTATAGTGTTAATTTCTTCTTAGTTTGTTTTTTAACTCAGTTTGCAAGTATATTGTTGAGAAATTGTACATCTTTGTTCATCAGAAAAAGTAATTAGTAATGTTTTTTTCATTGTTATGTCTTAATTTACTTTTCTTATAAATNGCTGTTCATTTAATGAGTGTGATGTACCTTCAACTTCTATGTTGTGGAACAATTTGAACAACATTGAAGTTAGCTCTTCCTTAAATGTTTGTATAATTCAGTAGAGGATCTATCTGGCTTTGTTCTTTTCTTTCTGGGGNGATTTTTAAAAAATGGCCTCAGTTTCACTGTTTGTCATAGATCTATTTAAATTATATATTTTAGAAGTAAGTTTTGTAGAACATATGAGTTTATAAGTTTAGAAATGTATCCACTTCTTAGTTTCCAGCTCCTTAAATATAAGCTTTCAATGTATTCCTGAAGGAAATTCTGTATTTCATTGGGTTCTCTATGGTCCCTTTAATGGCTAAGTTTGTTTACATGTGGGCTTTATCTCTTTTTTGTTAGTTTGACTATTTATTTTATTTATTATTCCTTGGGGTTTCTATTTTACTACCACCTGTGCTGATATTTATTGTTATTTGCTTGTTTCAGGGTTGGGGCTTGATACCTTCTCCTTTTCTACAGCCATGTTATAACACTAGGTTATGATTTGGAGATTTGAATATCAATTTATTTTTTTAGACTGGGAATATGCTACATGTTATTTCATTTAATTATTTGTCTATGACTTTTGACTTTATCTTAGATTCTACTTATTTCTCACATTGTTATATTTGGTTTATTGAACTTATCACAGACAACTTGGATATGCCATTTACATTACTTTCCTTCAAATTTGTCTGAATATATTATTGTACTGACTTCACTCTCCAACCGTGAAATTATTCACTTTTTTGATCACTTTTGATCATTTTTTTCCTACAATTTCTAATTTTATCACTTTTTTGTAGAATTCTTTTTGTTCTTTTTCTAACTTGAATTTCCTTCCTGATATGCTTCTCCACAATTTTTAATTTCTCTTCCACATTTCTGTTTAGTTGTTGCTGTTTTTGTTTTTCATTTTGATAACTGCTTTATCTGAATTGATTTTCTTAGTTTGTTCATCTGCTTGTTTTATTGTTCTATTGTGGCCATTGATTCTTTCCAAATCTAGTACTCTGAATACTTTGTCTGATATTTCTGAGATTTTAGTGCTTTTCATTTCTGCTCTTAGGGAGTTCTGAGACAGAGAATATGTTTTTACTAGTTTGATTCTCNGTTGCTGGGATAAATCCTGACTGGTAGCAATTTTTGGAAGAAATGATTTATTTGTCTTACAAGTTAAACTTAGTCCATAATCAAAGGAAACCAAGGCAGNAACATAGAAGCAAGAACAGAAGGAGACTATGGAGAAATGCTGTTTAGTGCTTGCTGAACCANGTTACAAGTCCAGGAAAAAGAACTAAGAAATATAAAGTATATGACACAACAAGCTAACAGAACACTGTTGCTTAGTTTTTGTCAACTTGACACAAACAAGAGTCATCTCTAAAGAGAGATCCTCAATAGGGAAATTGCCTCCATGACACAGGTATCTGAGCATGTATGTGTGATAGTTTCTTCATTAATGATCAAGGTAGGAGGGCCCATCTCACNGTGGACAGTATCATTACTGAGAAGGTGGTTCTAAGAAAACAAGTGAAGACAGCCACAGGGATAATCTGGACTAATTTTGTTTCTGTTTTTGTTTTTTGAGACAGNGTTTTTCTGTGTAGCTTTGGCGCCTTTCCTGGAACTCAGGAAAGGCCAGGCCAACCCAGGCTGGCCTCGAACTCATGAGCTCCACCTGCCTCTGCCTCCTGAGTGCTGGGATTAAAGGTGTGTGCAACCACCGCCCAGCTCTGGACTAATTTTGATATGAAAACTATCACAATCTAAGTTACTGTAGCAGTTGTCTAAAGTAAGACTCTTTTTTATTTAAATTTTTTTTCATTTATTTTGCATACTGACTGCAGTTTCCCCTCCCTCCTCTGCTCCCAGTCCTCCCCTCTTCCTCCTTCCCATTCTACTACTCCTCCATTCAGAAAGGGCCAGACCTCCCATGGGCTTGAACAAAGTTGAGGCAGGACTGAGCTCCTCTCCTTGCAACAAGGCTGGGCAAGGTAATCCAGCATGGGAAATGGGTTCTCCAAAGCCAGCTTAGTGCCAGGGATGGGTCCTGATCTCACTGCTAGGAGCCTTACAAAGAGACCAAGCTACACAACTGTCACACACAGGCAGAGGGCCTAGGTCAATCCATTGGAAGCTCCCTACCTTTTAATCCTAAATCCATGAGCTCCCTCCCACAAGCTCAGGTCAGCTCTCTCTGTGGTTTACCCCATCATGACCTCCCTAGCACCTACAATTCCTCCTCTCTTTCTTCATCAGGACTCCCTGAGTTCAGCCCAGTGCTTGGCTGTGAATCTCTGCATCTGCTTCCATCAGTTACTGGATAGAGTACATGATGAAAATTCGGATAGCCACCTAGCTGATTACAGCTGATGGCCAGTTCAGGTACCCTCTCCACTATTGCTGGAAGTCTTAGCTTGAGTTATCATTGTGGATTCCTGGGGCCTTCCCTGGTGCCCTATTTATCCCAAACCCCAAAATGCCTCCCAAGAGGTCTCTTTCCTTTCTCTCCACCTCCATCCCACCTCCAAATCATTTCCTGCAAAAAGCCAGGCCAACCTGCTCCCTCAAGTTCTCACCCCTCCATTTCCCTCCCCAACCATGGGTTTACCCAGAAAATCTAATATATTTCCCCTTCTCAGAGAAATCCATACATC
>LZPO01018191.1:7615-21034 GCA_001675575.1 Neotoma lepida | reverse complement strand
TATGCTGTGAATATGTATTGCTTTGATTGGTTGATAAATAAAGCTGCATTGGTCTATGGCGAGGAAGCATAGAGGCAGGTGGAAATCCAAGTAGATAGACAGGAAGAGAAAGGAGAGGCCGAGAGATGCCATCCTGCCATCCAAGGAACAGCATGTAATGGCACACAGGTAAAGCCATGGAACAAGTGGCAACATATAGATTAATGGAAATGGTCTGAGTTTAGTTATAAGAGCTAGCTAGCCAAGAAGTTTGAGCCATAGGCCATGGCCACAAGTTTGTAAGTAATATAAGCCTCTGTGTGTTTATTTGGGTCTGAGCAGCTGCGAGACCAGGCAGGACACAAGTAAACTTCCAATTACAATGTCCTTTGCCTTATAGAAACTTTTTCTGTTTCAAGAGGTCCCATTTATTAATTGTCAATCTCAGTGTCTGTGCTACTGGTGTTATATTCAGGAAGTAGTCTCCTGTGCCAATACTATCAAGGCTGTTTCCCACTTTCCCTTCTATCAGGTTCAGTGTAATTGGATTTTTGTTGAGGTCTTTGATCCAATTGGACTTGAGTTTTGTGCTGGGTGGTAGATATGGATCTATTTGCATTCTTCTATTTGCCAACATCCAGTTATTCCAGGACAATAGATTGAAGATGCTTTTTTTCCTCCATTGTATAATTTTAGATTCTTTGTCAAAGATCAGGTGTTCATAGGTTTGTGGATTTATGTCAATGTCTTTGATTCGATTCCATTGATGCATGNGTCTTTTTTTTAATGCCAAAACCAGAAGTTCCTTTATTGTATAGGATCATTTTAGCTACCCTGGATTTTTTGTTTTTTCATACGAAGTTTTGTATTGTTTTTTCGAGGTATGTGAAGTATAGTGTTGGGGTTTTGNGGGGGAATGCATTGAATCTGTAGATTGTTTTGGTAAGATTGCCACTTTCACTATGTTAATTCTACCTATCTATAAGCATGGGAGATCTTTATATTTTCTGATATCTTCTTCAATTTCTTGCTTCAAAGACTTAAAGTTCTTGTGATACAAGTCTTTCACTTGTTTGGTTAGAGTTACTCCAAGATATTTTATATTATTTGTGGCTATTGTAAAGGGTATTGTTTCTCTGATTTTTTTCTCAGCCTATTTATCAGTTGTATATAGGAGGGCTACTGATTTTTCTGTTAATCTTGTATGTGTTTACATCACTGAAGTTTTTNTTATCAGTTATAGTAGTTTAATGGTAGAATTTTTGGGTCATTTATTTATACTATCATATCATCTGCAAATAGAGATAGTTGGACTTCTTCTTTTTCAGTTTATATCACCTTGATCTTTTGTTGTCTTATTGCTCTAGNTGAAATTTTGAGTACTATATTGAATAGTTATGGAAAGAGTGAACAGCCTTGTTTTGTTCCTGATTTTAGTGGAATCCCTTTAAATTTCTCTCCAGTTAATTTGATGTTGGCCATTGCCCGCTGTATATTGCTTTATTATGTTTAGGTATATTCATTGTACACCTGATCTCTCCAAGACCTTTACTGTGAAGTGCTGGATTTTCTCAAAGGCTGTTTCAGCATTGAATGAGGTTATCATATTTTTTTCAGTTTATATGGTAGATTACATTGACAGATTTTCATTTGTTTAATCATCCCTGCATCTCTGGCATGAAGACCACTTGTTCATNGTGGATGATTTATTTTACATGTTCTTGGATTTGATTTGCCAGTATTTTATTGAGTATGTTGACATCAATGTTCATGAGGGAATTTGGTCTCTAATTCTCTTTCTTTCTTGTATCTTTGTTTGGTTTGGATAACAGAGTAACTGTAGCCTTCCATACAAAGTAGTTGGCAATGTTTCTTCTGCTTCTATTGTGTAGAACAATTTGAAGATTAGTGATATTAGCTCTTCTTTGAAATTTTGGTAAAATTCTATGCTGAAACTATCTGGCCTTGGGCTTTTTTTTCTTTTTTTTGTTAGAAGAATTTTAATGACTGATTCTATTTCCTTAGGTGTAACAGGTCTGTTGATATTGTTTATCTGGTCCTGATTTAATTTTATTATGTGTTACCTATCAAGAAAATTGTCCATTTTTCATTTTATATTTTCCAGTTGTTGTACAGGTTTTTGAAGTATGGCCTGATGATTCTATGGATTCCATGAGTGCCTGTTGTTTTTTTCCCCATTTTCATATCTTATTTTGTTAATTTGGATATTTTCTCTCTGTGCTTTTTGATTAGTTTGAANAAGAGTTTGTCTATCTTGCTGATTTTCTCAAAGAACTAACTCTCTGTTTCATTGATTCTTAGTATTGTTCTCTTTTTCCTGTTTTATTGATTTTAGTCCTGAGTTTGATTATTTCATGCTGTCTCCTCCTGCTCCTGGTTGAGTTTGCTTTCTTTTATTCTAGAGCTTTCAGGTGTACCATTAAGTCACTAGTTTGACATTTCTCCAAATTCTTTATTTAGGCACTTAATGCTATGAACTTTTCTCTTAGCACTGCTTTCATATTGTCCCATAAGTTTGAGTATGCTGTACAATCCTTTTCATTGAATTCTCAGAAGTCTTTAATTTCTTTATTTCTTCTTTGAACCAGTGGTAATTGTTGAGAATTGTTCAGTTTCCATGAGTTTGTAGACTTTCTGTAATTTGTGTTGTTGAATTCTGACTTTTTCTTAAGNTGGTCAAATAATATACATGGGTTTATTCTGATCTTTTGTATCTGTTCAGATTTTCTTTGTGACTGAGNATGTGGTCAATTTGAGANAAGGTTCCATGAGGTAATGAGAAGAAGGTATATTTTTTTGTTTTGGGGTGAAATATTCTGTAGATATCTGTTTAGTTCATCTGAGTCATAACATCTTTTAGGTCCCTTATTTCTCTGTTAAGTTTCTGTCTGGCAGACCTGTCCATTGGTGAGAGTGTGTTGTGGAATCTTCCACTAATAATGTGTATAGTTTGGTGTGTGATTTAGATTTTACTAATGTTTCTTTTACAAATGTGCATGCCCTTATGTGGGGCATAAATATTCCCAGAATTGAGANTTCATCTTGTTGAATGTTCTTTATCTATTTTGATTTTTTTTTTGAAATCTGTTTTGTTAGATACCAGGATAGCTACACCAGCTTGCTTCTTAGGTCCATTTGACTGGAAAGTTTTTACCATCCCTTTAGTATGGGGTAATGCCTGTCTTTGAAGTTGAAGCGTGATTCTTGCATGCAGCAGAAGGAATGAGCCTGTTTTTGTATCCATTCTATCAGCCTTTGTCTTTTTATAGGGAAATTGAGTCCATTGATAATAAGGGATATTGATGACTTGTGATGTTAATTCCTGTTATTTTTTTATTTTAGTTGTGGTGGTGCTAGTGTATTTTCCCCTTTGGGTTTTGCTGGTGTGGGATTATCTATTGCCTGTGTTTCCATAGGTGCAGCTAAATTCCTTGGGTTGGAGTTTTCCTTCTAGTACTTTCTGTAGGGTTGGATTTTTGGAAAGGTATTGTTTAAATCGGGTTTTATTATTGACTGTCTTGTTTTCTTCATCTCTGGTGANTGAAAGTTTTGCTGGTATAGTAGTCTAGGCTGGCATCCATGGTCTCTTAGTGTCTGCATAACATCTGTCCAGGACCTTCTATCCATTTAGAATTCAGGTGTAATTCTGATAGGTCTGCCTTATAAGTTTCTTGACCTTTGTGTTTTACCAGTCTGCCAGGAGCCAAAACCTGTATTGGCTATAATTAAGTTATCTTAGACCAGATAATTTTCAGTTTCTGCTTCCTGAGTAACAGGTTTCTTGCTTCGTGGCCCCTTAAGCAATGGCCTGGTACTTTCTTATCTTTTGTCAGTTAGGGACATCTACTATCCTGACCTTCCTGAGAAAACATCTTGCAGTCAGGTTACCTAGCAACCTAATTGCCCTGACCCACACCCCTAAGCACAAGCTCCTGCTATATAATCAATTGGTGAAAAAATAAACTTTGCAGCTTGATCAGAATACTGTCTTGCTGTCATTCTTCATGTCTCTTGTCCCTTTCATTCCCTGTTCTCCCTTCTAGGGTCTCCATTGAAGACCCCGCTGACCGGGGCAAACTGGTGCCCAATGTTGAGACTTGAGAACGTGGAGGATCGGTGAACCTCGCACACCAAAGCAGGCCTGCATATCAGTTGGACCACCGTGGAGAACGCTCCATGAGTGAAGATCCATGGTCAAGTGATCGCCACAGAGATGCCTGACCGTGATACAGATCTGGGGAGTTGACTTGTGCCAATGCAAGGTAAGTTTACCGTTAAACAAGCATTTAGTAAGCAGGATTTATTTATCTCAGGGCTTAAACAGTCTCTCAAGACACGAGGAACAAGGGTTAAAAAGAAAGATTTTAAAAAGTTTCTTGATTATATTGGGGACCTTTGTCCCTGGTTTCCTCAGGAGGGCACTATAGACGAAAAACGGTACAAAAGAGTTGGTGATTGCTTAAATGATTACTCTCGAACTTTTGGCCCTGAAAAGGTCCCAGTCACTGCATTTCCGTATTGGAATTTAGTTAATGATATCATAAAGGTTCATAATCATGCCCCTGATGTTAAAGAATTAATCATAGAGGGAGAGGAAGCCTTAAAAAATACTCTTATCCACTTTCTATTTGTCCTTCTGTTAGTATTGGTCTTCCTGAGCCTCTCCCTGACCAACTAGCCCCCCCACCATCTGGGAAAAAGGACCAAGTCGACCCCCCAAAATGGCTATATCCTTCCCTTAAAAATATTTTTGAGGTTTTGACCCCGGAGGACGAGATCTCCTTGGAGGAAGAGGCCACTAATTATCATAATCGGGATTGGCCTCCTCTTAGCAAGCTGACCTCTTCAAAGCTCCCATCCTTTAAACCCCCACCTTATGCAACCTCCTTTTGTGCTCTGTTCCTTGAAAATAACTCTTACCCCACCCTCTTACAAAAGGCAAAGTGTCACCTCCTTGATGAGGCCTGCTCCCTCAGATAGATACTCCAAGAAAGACAAGAGACCCTACAACTCATGAAGGAACTCAGGGCCATTAATAAAGAACTGGCTGAATTGGCCTTAGATATCCAAAAAATCCCAGAGGAGGGCACAAAAGGCCCAACCAAGGAAAAACAAAAGTTGAGGACAACCCGCACCCTCTATACTTTTCCAGTTACCCATAGTCAGGCCACAGGGGACCTGGCCGATCCCTCAGAGGAAAGGCCTGATGACCCTACCCCCAAAGAGGCAGCTCCTTCTGGTTCAGAGGCACCCACTCCTTAGGATGTGAAAAGTAGTAGATCAGAGGAGTCTGCCTCTGAGGATGAGGCTTCTGTCCAAACACCAGAAAATGTCAAAAATAACCCTGAGCCAACTCAAAAATACAAACACTTTAGCCTTAAACACCTAGAGAAACTCAAGGCAGCCGTCACAATTATGGCCCTACAGCCCCCTTTACCTTAGCCCTCCTAGAAAGTCTGAGTGATAGATGGCTTACCCCAAATGATTGGAGCTATTTAACTAGAGCTGTGTTGGCCAGAGGAGATTTTGTTCTTTGGAAAACTGACTTTGTAGAGAACTGTAGAAAGATGGCCCAGCACAATTCCCAAAAATAATCATCAAAATCTTGGACCCTTAAAAAATTCCTGGGCCATAATCCTTATGATCAAAATGAAACTCAGACTCATTTTCCCTCTGGGTTATTATCTCAAATTCAATATGCTGACCTCAAAGCCTGGAAACGCCTACCCTCCAAAGGGGTGGTCACCACTTCCCTTGCAAAGACCAGACAAGGACCTGAGGAAACATACAGCGATTTTATAAGCCGTTTAAATGATGCTGCTGAGCGGCTCTTCGGCAGCAGAGAAAGTGAAAGTGTCTTTGTTAAATATCTGGCTTTCAAAAATGCCAACCCTGCTTGTCAAGATGTCATTCATCCTTATGAGAGAGGTGACCTGTCTGACTATGTCAGGGTTTGCTCAGGCATTGGCTCTTCCCATGCTTTGGGCCTTGCCATAGGGGCCGCCTTGCATAGTGCAGATGTTGGCTTCCAATGAAAAACATATTTTAATTGCAAACAACCAGGCCATTTCTCTCGGGAATGCATGGCGCCTCACGTAAATATCAGTGAGCGCCCTCCTCCTGCTTCCCTTTGCCCACACTGTCGCCGGGGCAAACATTGGGCCTCTGAATGTAGATCCAAAACAGATATACAAGGCCAACCTTTGCCCCCTAAGCTGCAAGGAAACTCTCAGAGGGGCCAGCCCCAGGCCTCTGCTTCCACAACAACCCCAGGGGCTATCAGGTTTGTCCCCCCTCAGCCACTCCCCAACCCTGCCAATCCATTTCAGACTTCTGGGAGAAACAGCAGGGAGTGCAGGATTGGACCTCTGTTCCACCGCCAGTTCAATATTAATCCCTGAAGCGGGCCCTCAACTCCTAAGTACCGGAATGTATGGACCCTTACCTTCTAATACCTATGGCCTTATCATTGGAAGGGCTAGCACCATCCTTCAAGGGATCCAGATTTTCCAAGGGGTTATTGATAATGATTTTACTGGAGAACTTAAGATTCTTGCCTCTATCAGCACAGGCATAATCATTATCCCCCCAGGCATCCGCATTGCCCAACTCCTGTTACTCCCTCTTCAACAATTAAATTCCAATTATAAAAAAGCTGTCCTCAATGAGGATGGCCCCTGCTCCTCAGATGCTTATTGGGTTCAACAGATTTCACCTGATGCAGCCACCCTTAAGCTCTTCCTCAATGGCAGACCTTTTTTGGGGATCTTGGATATGGGAGCTGATGCTACGGTCATATCTGAAAGAGATTGGCTCCTCTCTTGGCCTCTGACCTTCTCCTCTACTCACCTCCAAGGAAATGGCCAGGCCTCCAACCCTAAACTTAGCTCCCAAGTCTAAAAATGGACTGATGAGGAGGGCAATTCTGGCTCAGTGACACCCTTTGTCATCCCGGGTCTTCCTGCTAATCTTTGGAGTCATGATATTCTTACTCAGATGAATGTTATAATGTGCAGCCCTAATGAGGTAGTTACTAAACAGACACTTGCACAGGGATTCCTTCCAGGTAAGGGATTGGGTAAATATTCCAAGGGCATAAAAGACCCCATACCTGTAAAACAAAAGACTGATAAAGCAGGACTAGGAGCCCCCACTCCTCCTTTTTCTTAATGGCCATTGATAACCCTGTACCCCATGCAGACAAAATAGTCTGGAAATCAGATGATCCTGTTTGGGTTGATCAATGGCCTCTAATTAAAAAAAAATTGCAGCTGCCCTAGAGTTAGTACAGGAATAACTGGCTGCTGGTCATATTGAACCAACAAGTTCTCCATGGAATACACCTATTTTTGTCAGGAAAATGAAGATTATTACAAGACCTTAGAACTATCAATAAGGTCATGGCCCCTAGGGGTGCCTTACAGCCTGGTTTGCTCTCTCCAGTAGCAATTCCTTTGGGATATCACAAGATTGTTATTGACCTCAAAGATTGCTTTTTCACTATTCCCCTACACCCCGAGGATAAACCACGTTTTACCTTTAGTGTCCCTCAAACTAATTTCCAGGGACCAATGCCACATTTTCAATGGAGGGTCTTACCACAGGAAATGGCTAACAGTCCCATGTTATGCCAAAAATGTGTGGTCCTAGCAGTGGACCCTATCAGACAAAGATGGCCTTCCATCTATATCCTTCATTATGTGGATGATATCTTCTAGCAGGCAAAATTCAAAAACAACTTTTCCAATGCTACCAAAACTTAGCCCATAGCCTTGCAACAAAAGGGCTTCAAACTGCCCCTGATAAAGTTCAGTTAGCAGATCCTTGTCTCTATTTATGTTTTGAGCTTTATCAACAACAAGTTTTAACACCAGGAGTTCAGTTACAGACCTCCCATCTTAAAACCTTAAATGATTTTTAAAAATTATTAGGTGATATCCAATGGCTCACCTTATTTAAAACTTACCACTGATACACTAGTTCCCTTTAATAAGAAACTAGAAAAAGATTCAAACCCTTAATCAGCCAGAAAGCTTACACCTGAAGCCCAAGCCTCCCTGGCCTTGATTAATAAAGCCATTCAGAATCAGACTGTATTTCAGGTATCCTACTCTGACCCTCTCTTATTTGCAATATTTGCAATATCCCATGCTCCCACAGGAGTTTTCTGTCAACAAATAATTACAGATAAAGATAAAAAAGGAAAGTCCCTACTTTGGGTCCACTTACCTACCTCCCTGCCAAAGGTCCTGGCTACTTATCCATCATTAATAGCCAAACTAATCACTAAAGGCAGAGAAATAAGCCACCAATATTTTGGAAAGGACCCTAATTCCATAATTGTTCCCTATACACAAGAGCAATTAGACTGGTTATTTCAAACAGATGATACATGGCCTATTGCCTGTTCCTCCTTTCTTGGCTCCATTGATAATCACTATCCCAGTGACCCTCTGCTACAGTTTGCCAGAGCTCATCCCTTTGTTTTTCCCAAAGTAACTGCCTCACAGCCCATCGAGAAGGCTCCCCTCATATTAACAGATGGCTCTGCCAATGGGGTTGCTGCTTATGTTGTAAATGGAAAAGCCACCTCTAGTCATTCTCCATATCCCTCAGCACAGCTTGTTGAACTTTATGCAGTTATCCAAGTTTTTCAATTATTTCATTCTCAGCCTTTTAATTTGTATAATGATAGTGCTTATGTTGCCCATTTGGTTCCCCTATTAGAAACTGTTCCCTTTATTAAGCCCTCTACCAATGCAGCTCCACTTTTTCTTCAATTCTTGATTACAGCTAGACAATGCCCCTTTTTTATCAGCCAACTATGGGCTCATTTAAAATTGCCTGGTCCGCTATCGGAAGGAAATGCCTTGGTTGATGCAGCCGCACAATAAGTCTTCCCTGTCCTCACTGGGTCCCTCTCTCAAGCCTCCCAGGCACATTCCCTTCATCATTTAAACGCCCACACCCTTCCAACAATGTTCAAGATTACTAGAGCTCAAGCTCAGAAAATTGTAAAAACCTGTCCAGACTGCTCGGTCTCCCTTTCAGTCCCACATTTGGGAGTCAACCCATGGGGGCTGATTCCTAACGAGATCTGGCAAATGGATGTCACCCACTTAAGTGAATTTGACAAACTCAAATACATACATGTTATGATTGATTCCTTCAGTGGCTTCATCTTTGCCTCACTCCAGGCAGGAGAAGCCTCTAAGAATGTTATTGTTCACACCCTGCAATGTTTTTCTGTCCTGGGCAAGCCCAAGGTAATCAAAACTGACAATGGCCCAGGATATACTGGGAAAAACTTCCAGTAATTTTGCCAATGTCTTTGTATAAAACACCTCACAGGTATACCTTATAATCCCCAAGGTCAGGGCATTGTTGAATGTGCTCACCAAACCCTAAAATCCATGCTTCATAAGTTAAAAAAAGGGAGACCTCTATGACCTGTGAGATGCTCCCCAGAATCTGTTACATCATGCTCTTTTTGTTCTTAGTTTCCTTACCCTGGATAAATGTTAAAGATCTGCAAGCAGACCACCTGTGGCACCCTAAGACTCAAAAATGCCAAGCCATGATGAAATGGCGTGACCCCTTGACAGCTCAATGGAAGGAACCTGATCCAGTTCTGATATGGGGTCGAGGATCTGCATGTGTTTATGATCAGGCAGAGGTGGGCCCTCGTAGGCTCCCTGAAAGATTATTAAGATAAACCAATATAACAAACTCACCCAGTGAGAGAGAAAATACTCCTCCTGAGACAACCCCCTTTTTCTCTCTCCACAGATGAAAGCCAAAGTGCCCTTTCTGCTCCTGATGACCGGAACCCTGCTCACCTTGCCCAGAAACACTCCTGTCTCTTATACACATCTAGATGTGTATAAGAGACAGGTATGGCTAAGTTCAAAAAAAAAGAGAGGAGGAAGAGAGATGGCTTAAGACGGCTTAAGAATTGGTTCTCTACCTCCCCCTGAGTCACTACCCTCCTATCTTCCTTTTTCGCCCCTTTTATAGGATTCCTGTTATTGATGGCTTTTGGACCCTGGGCTCTTAACAGGTTCACTAGATTTATTTGCCAACAGGTGTATGTCCTGGCCGCCAGACCCATACAAGTCCACTATCATTGGCTCGACCTGGCCAATCTGGGTATGGCTGAGCCTCTTGAGGATGGGCCTCCTGCGGGAACCACATAAAACTCAGAGGTGTGTGCGTCTGCCCCTGGCAGACGTGGGCACTGGCAAGGGGTGCAAGGCAGAGCACTGCAAGGAGAGG
Source organism: Neotoma lepida (assembly GCA_001675575.1). Taxonomy (NCBI): domain Eukaryota; kingdom Metazoa; phylum Chordata; class Mammalia; order Rodentia; family Cricetidae; genus Neotoma; species Neotoma lepida. The sequence continues at coordinate 10,759 of LZPO01018191.1, read as the reverse complement.
ACCATGTATTCTGTCTCTGAGTCTCCTAAGGAACATGCCTGAATGCATAGAGGTTGATGGCCAAAGGTAAAAACAAAACCTAAAAGTCTCTCCTCCACAAAAAGACATCTACTCACCAGAAAGCTCCTGCAAGCTAACTTGGGAGGATTGGGCCACTGTCGTCTCCCCCCCCCCATTAATGACCACTCACCTACAAGATGACTTCTAGCTCATCTCATTATTACTAATAAAGAAGGGAGGAGATACCGAGAGCTAAAACCTGTATTGGCTATAATTAAGTTATCTTAGACCAGGTAATTTTCAGTTTCTGTTTCCTGAGTATCAGGTTTCTTTCTATGTGGCCTTAAGCAATGGCCTGGTACTTACTTATCTTTTGTCAGTTAGGGACATCTGCTATCCTGACCTTCCTGAGAAAACATCTTGCAGTCAGGTTACCTAGCAACCTTATTGCCCTAACCCACAACCCTAAGCACAAGCTCCTGCTATATAATCAATTGGTGAAAAAATAAATTGCAGCTTGATCAGAATACTGTCTTGCTGTCATTCTTCATGTCTCTTGTCCCTTTCATTCCCTGTTCTCCCTTCTAGGGTCTCCATTGAAGACCCCACTGATGGGGCAAACCCACTCTTAATGTTCTTTATTTTTTTCCATCTATTTGATGTTCTGTAAGCTTCTTGAATGTCCTTCTTTAAGTTGGGAAAAAAATTCTGTAATTTTTTTGAATATATTTTCTCTTCCTTTGAGCTAGAATTCTTCTCNTTCTTCTATCTCTATTATTCTTATGTTTGGTCTTTTCATGGTGTCCCACATATCCCGAATGTTTGGTTTTGAGAATTTTTTGGATGTAACATTGTTTTTGACCAGTGAATCTATTGCCTCTATCATATCTTNAGTGCCAGAGATTCTCTCTTCCTTCTCTAATGTTCTGTTGGTGATGCTTGCTTGCGTCTGTACTTCCAGTTCAATTACTCAGAGTTACNATTTCCAGAATTCCCTCAGTTTTTGTTTTGATTATTGCCTCTATTTCAATTTTCAACTCTTGAATTGTTTCCTTCACCCATTTGATTTTTTTCTTGGTTTTTGAAAGGGATTTATTGATTTCTTTCAATTTTTGTTTGTGTTTTCCTCGATTTCTTTAAGGGAATTTTTCATTTCCTTTTTAAGGGCCGCTGTCATCTTCATAAAGTTATTTTAAGGTCGTTTTCTTTGGATTCATTTGCTTTGGGCTGTTAAGGTCTTGCTTTCGTAGGACCACTGGGTTCTAGTGGTGTCATATTGCCCTTTATGTTTTTGCATGTATTCATACACTGCCATTTCCCCNTTTAGGTTTGGGATAAGTTATGTACAGTTGTTGGTTCCTGTAGTTTCTTTGTTGGATGGTCTTTTGTTACTTTATTTTCTGTTTCCTTTATGGTCTTGTGGCTTGAATGACCAATGATTCTGGTGGTTGGCTGGTCCTCAAGTCTAGTAAGGTTGTCTCAGCTGAAGTTTGTGGGGATTTGGGTGCCTTTAATGCAATGTATCCTCCAGTTCTTCTGCTTTACTTGTGCCTATGGAGTCTCTTCTTCCTACTGGTGTGTGTTATGCCTATGCCAATGGAGATTCTTCCTCCAACTGGTGTATGTGCTGCTGGTGTCTATAGGGGCTGCTATTTGTCCAGCTTGTGTGGATGGCCTTTGCACATATAGTGTCTGCTGTTGTTCTAACTGGTGTAGGTTGTACTTGTGCCTATGGGGCTGCTGATGTTGTAGTGTGTGACGAACCACAAGAAATGATAGTAGAAGTCCAGTTGTGTACAATAAGCCATACCTAGATTGGTCAAAGACCAATCAAGTGAAGGAAGCCATCTAGCAAGGTCTATTTGGTGATATACGGCTTAATATTCAGCTGTGCCTTGCTATGAATTTCTTGTGCTCTTAATTCTCCTTGAATGTGTGTGTGTGGACCTTCCCCTGGGACATATAAGCTCAAGGTACTTGGATAAAGTCATGTAGACAAAGCCTGTTCCCTCTGAGTTCCTGGTTTCCCTTTTTAGCATTTGTTTTGGGTATCTGCCTTTTGCAAATATCCTCCTTAGCTTCTAGCTGCTAGGCACCTAAAGCCCTCAAACTAGATAAAATGTCCTTTTGGAGAAAACCTGTCTCCACTGCCAAGAACCTGGTCCCCTAGATGCATAGCCTTACTTTCTGTGCAAATTAAGTTCAGACCTCCCCCCCCACTCTTCCTCACTGACCCAGAGCAACTTAGATCAAAGAGGTTTCCAGGTATTTCTAGCTGTGATACAGGTTGACTAGCTATCAGTACTCTTTTCCCCACTCCCTGTCAAGAAGCTGACAGCAGAGAAAAATAGTGTCCTATCTGATCCCACCCTTGTTCCTTTTGGGTTGCAAAGGAAGCTGCCAGGCAGCTTCTGGTGAGGACCTCGCAATCTTATGTTGTATAGTAAACATGAAGGTGNTACTCCTTGGGAAAAGATATAGTCCAGTCCCAAGAGAACTAAGAAAATTGATGACTGCATGAGAATTGTGAAGGGAAGAGGAAACAGGCATCTTCTGTAGAGGACACACATTCGCGTGGCCAGAGAGGAGAAAGGACAAAATTTCTCTGGAGGGTAAGACAGGCTTCTTGTAGAGTTTTCTCAGGAGTAAGGAGCAAGGAGTGATGGAGGACAAAGGAGCAGAGGGCGAAGATGAAGTTGAAAGCATAAGAACCTAGTTGGTAGTAAGGCTTAAGAGGAACTGTCAGGATGGAACTAAAACTGTGTAGATAGGATTTCATCTCAGAGAAATAAAGAAGACAGACAGTGTACCTAGTTTATTCTTGCCCTGAATGCCTAGATGTGACTAAAGCTATATATCAGACTTTTGGAGAAGGGATTTGGCGACTGACGAATAAAGAGTTGGATGTGAGAGCTCTGTGTACTGGATTCATTCCNGTGACGGTGGTAGCATCCTTTCTGGGCCCCTGGGAAGTGTATTCTTAATGGGTGGTCCATTTATTAATATACAAAAGTAGTGGATGGTTGGCCATGGGGAGGATGAAGTTTTCAGTAGATTAGGGTGGCAGAGTTGGTTGTAGAGGTTACAAAGTTCAGTGGGTGTTGAGTGGTGGTACATTCTGCCCACAGGTCTCTCACCAGTTGG
>LZPO01018190.1:14749-26576 GCA_001675575.1 Neotoma lepida | reverse complement strand
TAAAATAAAAGATGTAGCAAGGAAATTGTGGAGCTGAGGGGGAAGAAGAATGTACGAAAGCAAACTTTGTCCAAAAATGACATAATGGATGCTTTAGGGATGGCTCAACAGCTGAGAGCACTTGCTNCTCTTCTATAGAACCATAGTTCAGTTCCCAGCACTCATGTCAACTACCTGAAACTGCTTGTAACTTCAGTTACTAGGGATCTGCTGCCCTCTGGCTTCCTTAGACACTTATGGCTCTCATTACCTGGGATCTGCTGCCTTCTGGCTTCCTTAGCCACACATGTACTGCTCTCTTTTGCTTGCTCATGTCTCATGCCATCTCTATGTGTGTGTGTCTGTCTCTNTCTCTATCTCTCTCACACACACAGAGGGAGATCGAGAGACAGACAGACAGAGAGAGACAGAGACAGAGAGAAATAAAAGAAACTTGGGCACAACCTCCAGTTTGTGACTTCAGTGGTGGAAGTCAAACTTGCAAACATCTAACTCCTCAGCTTTGTGTTCCCTGCTTCACGCTTCAGGAAGGACTCCTTTAACACACTGTCTCTGAGAAAAGCATTAATTATGATTTGTATCTACTACAAAAACTTAAAAGCCTGAATGCTATCTTCTTACCATTTTTCTAACTCCATTGCACATTTGTAACACATATAAAAATTTGAACTAGTGCCAATAAACATTCTCTACATAGAGTCAAGGGGCACATTTTTTGGACAGCTTAAGAAATGTAAGCCACTTGTGAGTAGGTCTTCCTCGGTGACCCACAGCCTGGCCTTGGGTAGATTCTTCCATTTCACCTTAAACCCGGGCAGACTTCCTCCCACCAGCACTTGCCTTCCTTTAGATTGCTTTCACTTTTAAGTCCACANCCTTGTAAGTCCTCTCTGCTCTCCTGGGCTTTGTTAAAGACGAGGAACCTAGATACCGGCCTTCAGAACCTTCCAGTCCCCCAGAAGCCAAGTCCCCAATCATTACGCAAATGCTTCTTTCTTGCTTTCTCAGAACTTCCTCTGCCAACCTATAAATATTTGAACACACTAAAATTGTTTAAAGATTCACAACATTTGATTTGTCTGTATCTTTAGAAGTTCCCAAAAGTGCTGTGCTTTTTCCTAAATTAGACAGAGAAGCAGCAGGAAAAGTGTATTTTCATCAAAGTCACATGGAACTAGATTCTAATATCAGACTTATCTTTTACTTAAAAATGTATGTATATAGCTACATGTATNTACTTATATAGATAGATAAAACTATGAATATCTTTTGCAGTGACACTCTCTTCAAATCTGGTTCAAATCAGCTATCTCCTCTGTGAAATCTGGACCCAATAGCACTAAGCAATAGGTTTTTATAACATCTAACTGAGAAATGGCATATAAATTAGTGTCCAATACACCCCTATCATTATTAGTTTAAACTACTAAATGAGCATTCTGTTTATTTTCTATTGAAATTTTTAACTTTTGAGTTTCATACTTGAGTAGTGATTTTACATCATTTCCCACCTCCAACTCTTCCCAATGCTCCCAACTCTCCCTGATACACACACACATACACACACACAAACACACACACACACACACACACATACACACACACACACACACATACACATACACATACATATACACACACACATACACATACATATACACATATACATATATACATACACATACACATACACATACACATACACATACACATACCTATACCTATACCTATACCTATACCTATACCTATACATATACATATACATATACATATACATATACATATACATATACATATACATATCAACCCTCCATATGTAGAGAGGGTGAGGGAGGATGCCTACTGACTCCTTTGAACATTTTAAAGACAGTGACCTCTACCAATGACTAGCAATATGCCTGGTTCTTTCTCTTGGAAATCACCTCAATCTGGAGGTTCTTATTAGCTTTAGTATTAAGACTGAAGGGCTAGAAATCTGAAGGATAGTTTAAGGCTTATGCACCCCCCCCAAAAAAAAACTAATTTCAAAGAGAACAGAATTTTTGGCTTAAATATATGAAATGCCCAAAATTGTGTAAGTATACATATTTTATAAACAGATAAACTTCTGCAGGTTTTCTTGAGCATAAAATCCCCCCACTTGATGAGGAAATATTGACATTTGATAGCTTCTGGGAAAAGAGGAGTCAGTTTTTTTTGTTTGTTTGATTTTTTTTTTTTAATGATGTGACTCCTACTAAGTCTACCACATTCCAGGTCAGGCCCCAATCCAGAGATTTGCCAAGCAACACAAACTGGACTTGATGGAGAAATAAATTCTTAAAAGGAAGAAGANATCTCCAGATTGGGTAGGAAAGATATGAGGATGGAGAAGGTAGTTATGGGAGGAGTTGGGGAGTGAATGTGTTGAAATTATCGGAGAATTAATAAATTTTTTTTAAAACCTGAGCAGTATCTATCAGATACGACAGGGTCATTGCACACATGAACTTGAAGTAGCTGTAAATACTTGCATAAGACCAGCCAAACTCCCCATCCAAGGTGGGAGAGGAGCTCATGAAGTCACACTCTATCCAATTAGTTATTNATAATTAATGATGNTGGAGGAGGAAGAGTCACATGTCTTNAGGTATGTAGGCCCTGGGAGGCTACATATTCTCCAGTGGATGGTCCTACACCCATGCTCATCCAGGCAGCGCTAAGTTGATTCAGTGGGTTTGTAGAAAGGAGCTCATGAAGTTGGGAGAGACAAGTGGTAAGTGGTAAGGAAGAAATTGGAGGTAAGGCAATTGGGAGGATTGATCAAAACACATTATAGGAATGTATGGAATTCTCAAANATTNNNAGAAAAAGCTGAGCAAGTGTGAATGATGACACAAACTTCTATTGTTGGGGAGGCACTAGGAAAAGGAAGACCCCAGAGAGAATGAGCAAAGCAATCTCCAAGCAGAAAATGTGAGGCAAGAAGATGGAGAGAGATTTTATGTTGATATTGGGTTTGTTTTTATATTCGTGTTGTTTTCCTTCTTNGGCAATAAACTTGGAAGTCTAGTGGTTGAATGTTGTGAGGCACTGGCCTGTGCACATGCAGAGCCCTTCATAAAGGGTTCCTGAAGTCAATTTTTATTCTACAATTTACATTTAAAGACTATATTAGTTTGAGCATANGATGGTGTGGACAAACACAGGGGACAAAGAACTCTGGACAAGTGTGCTTTAAAAAAATCTATATTATCTGATATTTAAACTTATTCTTGTGTGGCAAGTAGACTTAATAACTTCAGAGTTTTAAAATTATAAAATAACCTTGCTTTTTCTAAGTTAAGATTTTAATTGGAACTTACCTTACTCTGGAGAATCTTGAGGAGAATAACAATACATAATTAGAGATGATAAATGCTTTACCATGAGGATAAAGAGTATAAGACCTAATACCAGAAAGGACATAGGAAGAAGGCAGGGTCAATGTGTGCATCACTNTCAGCTGTATCAACCAATTTAACAAGGGTCTGATTTAGGGGAGGATTATAAAAGTTTCATGGGTATTCAGCAGCAGTAATATATATATATATATATATATATATATATATATATATATATATAAACATACCTTACACTCCACATCATGCTGTATAAAAATACAACTTCAGTTTTAACAAAATAGTACACAAATTCTTCAGTCACTACATTATCTCATTTTCCCCTAACCCATCTAGAATCAATATTGACAAACCATGGGAAATTTTCTGGCTTCTAATCCTCAAAGCAGATAGAGAAAAATATCGAGCTTAAATTCAGCAAACCTGCGTGAAATAGGTACAAGGCAAACATGGCCTTTATAAACTGAAGTTACCTTTAAAATGAAGCAAAGACTTATGTTTTTATTCCTTGGCATTTAAAAAAGGGTTTGAAAGCTTTTCAACTAATAAAAAAAACTCTAATTTTACACACAGACACACACGCATACATGTATGCATGTGCCCCCCCCCTCCTTCTGTCTCTCTCACACACACACACACACATAAACTAATATAAATCTAATTAAATTTACCATAAAATATCCACATAGGTACAAAGTGCAAGCATATTAAAACTCATATTTTACATTCTTCCTAATATAAAACATTTGAAAATATAATTCAAAGTAATAATTCAAAAAATATTTCCACTCTAATANATTCCTGGGTTCGCTGACCTTTCATGTGTGTGCACAGGCATGCATGAGAAACACCTGGTTTGTGCCAGAACTGAAATAAAACTACCACCTGGAAAAACTGCACATACCTCTAAAGCCTCCACATACAGCTGAATCTAACAGAATGCATATGTGCAACCAAATACTATTTTTGTATGTAAGCATTAGGTTTTCCCGTGTGACTGTGCTGCAATGCATTTTCTAAGTTAGCGGTTGTAAGCCNCTTGGCAGAGGCTGTTCCTTTTCATGTGTTGCACACTGACAAGANACAAACTTGTATCCTTGTTAAGGGTGGCTATGAGTGGGGTTATGGACCTGGCTGAGTCTAACTCAGTGTCTTCCCTTTCATAAACTTTCCTTCCTCATGAGTGTACCGTTTAAGACTTTCTTCCCCAGCACCTTTCTAGTAGTCCATAAAGAACACACATTTTCCTCAATGGAATATAATTTAAAACGAGGATTCATTTTCCCTAACGACAAAAAAAGTTTGGTAGAGGCTTATTCAACATCAGCTTTGTTTGTTTGCTTGTTTGTTTGTTTGTTTGTTTGTTTGTTGTGGCTCAGAGTCATCATTAATCAGTGATTTGAAATCATTTCATCAAGACCCATGTTCCTCACAGTATTCAAATCATTTGATTGGAGCTTTAGGAACGTTCCAGCTGCCCATCTCTGCTTTCGTGTAATGCAACCACCACAGAATAGGGCATCTCCTCTGANNACCTTATCCATCCAACTGAGGGTATTTGTGGCTGACTCCCTCATGNCCAACCTGAGAAATACAGAACTGCCCCTTTTACTTTTGCTACACTTTTCCTCCACTTCCTCACCCCAGAGGCCTGCTTGTCCTCAATAAATCACATTGATGGTGTTTTAAACCCTGCACCAGCTATGCAAAGACCTGGCTGTTCAAACTTCGAGTTAAGCAGGTCTGAATCTTTCTCCAGTCCCCTCTTTCCTTCTCCTCTTACAATGATGTGCTGGCTGCAGCAATTTCCTTCTGACTTGGCTCTCTGATCCAGCATGATTTTCTTTCTGTTGAAGTCTCAGCTTTCCCTTACAGGGGTTTTCATAAACTTCCAACACGGCGGGCAGGATGGGACACTCTGTCTATCCACAGGTTTAATCCTTCTCTACTTACTCTCTTCAGAGCTCCTCAGTTCACTTTCTCTATCCTGAAAAAGGCATTTTTCCAAACCTCTTTAACACGATCTTGCCGAAGCCACTGCTTTAAGCCTGCTCTATTTATAAATCCAAAGTGGAAGACAAATTCAGCTCACCTTAGTTTGAAGACTTGTGTAATTGAATCTACTTTCCTCAACTATATGTATTTGAAACATGTATTTAGTTGCAGATATTTACTCATATCTCTATATCATGATATTTAATAAGAAATTCTCTAGTCAAATGCTGTAAAGTACAAAAATAATGAAAATCACATATGTAACCAATGTCTATCATTTTGAATTTTCTTAGTAGCTATATACAAAAAGGTATAAAGAAATGTAAAATCAAATAATTTAATTAACCTAATATGTCAAAATTTTAACACTTTAACATGTAATCAGTAATTATTATAATATATGATACTCCCTTTTATAGTATGCTGCCACTCACATGTTGTGGGATCTTTGTACACTATGTGAAGATATATTGCTGTGATTGATTTAATAAAGAGATGAACAGCCAATAGCTAGGCAACAGGTATAGGCAGGACTTCCAGGCAGAGAGAGGAAGTAAGAGGAGATTGAGGTGCAGAGGAGATGCCAACGAGACATGAAGGAAGTCAGACATACAGAATGAAAGAAAGGTAAAAAGCCACACAGTAAAATGTAGATTAATAAAAGCAAGTTCGTTTAAGTTATAAGAGCTAGTGAGACAAGCCTAAGCTAAGGACAAGCTTTTATAGTTAATAAGACGTCTCCATGTCATTATTTGCAAGCTGGCTCTAGGGACAAAGAAAGAGTCATTATAGTCTCTAGTGTGTATTTTAAACTCACAGTTCATGTTCAGACTGGTCATTTCTAATGTTCAATACCACTTATAGTTAGTGGCCACTANATTGAGTTGCACTGCTCCTAGTCAAGTTAATTCATAGGGATAATCCATTCCTGGAAGAGTATAAGGCCTCATGTGTGAACCAACTGGATCTTGTGAACTTGGTAAGAAAGACTGGCTGCCTGTGGAAAATATGATTGAGCTATAACCTCTTCAAATTTTCAGAAACCTATACCGATAGCTTACTTTCAGCAAATATAACAAGGTTTGAAATTTTATCATTGTAACCTATGTATAGACAGAAAGATAACCAGAGCTGTTTTGTGAAAAGTATCAGGGCATTTGTAGCAACAGTTCTCTGAGAGGAAATGGAGAGTTTGGCATGGTGTAATAAAAACACACATGGACTGCCACCAACCCCTAAGACATGATTTGATCCTCAAGGTAGAAAAGAGGCTTTTAGAAGGTAGATTGAGAGCCAGTGAGATGGCTCAGTGGGTAAGAGTGCTTGCCACCAAGGCTGAAGATTTGATTTGATCCCCAGAACCCCCATGGTGGAGAAGAAAACTGACTTCTCAAAAGTTGTCTCCTGACTTCCATACCTGTGCCCTGGAATGNATACCTCCACACATACATGTATGTGCGCATGTGCTCTCTCACACACACTCACAAAATTAATATAATAAAAAATTAGGGTGCTAAGAGATATCTTATAGGTTAAGAGCACTTGCAGTTCTTGCAGAGTTTTGCCCCCAATAGCTACATGGTGACTCACAACCATCTGTAACTCCAGTTCTGTGGAATCCATCTCACTCTTCTGACCTCCTTAGTCACCAGGTCGGCTTGCAGTACACATACACACATGCAATCAAAACACTCATGCACACAAAATAAAAATAAGTGAAACAAATCTTTAAAAAACAAAGGAATGGAGGAGGTAATTGAACACTTGTGATTTTCATGAAAGAAGAAGAGAAAATAATGGGGCCACAAGCAGGTGGACAGCAGGGACAGGGAACACAGGAAGAAGTATCAACTAAATGTTAATGTATATGAAGATGCCAAAAGGAATCTCATTGTTTTGAATGCTAATATTAAAAAATAATATTTTTAAATGAACGTGGACCATGTAGGAGCCATGAAGGCTGAAGGCCATCAGAGGTAAGCTTTCTTTCGAGGGTGCTTCCCTGAATTCCAAATGTCTGGCCACGTGGTTCCAGCTCATTAAAAAGAAATATTCCCCCAGTACATGGGTAAAATTCTGGCCCAATTCCTAACCACCTAAACCAAGCCTCACTCCTAATTTCAGAGCCAATAATTGGGATCAAGGTGGAAGCTAAGATGGCCTGCAGTTATTTATTATCTTAGGTCAAATGTTAGAACCTGGAGCTGATGAGAGCAACTGTCCTATCCTGATGAAATGTGGACAGCAGCATTTCTTCAAAGAAAATCTTGGGAGCAGATGCAAGGTTGGTAGAAAGCAGGGGCTGTCTCGGCCATTTCAGCTGAGGGGGTCAACTCTCTCACAAGCTGCAAACTTTCCTGTCTTCTCGAACACACTATTTTGCACTTGGAGTCTCCTTCTTTAAATTGTAAACTCTTATTATGTATTCATGACATACAGAGTGACCTATTTTATTACAGTATTTTAGAAGAACCAAAAATAATCTGTCTTCTTCCTGTCTCCCTTTCCACTCACTGTTTTTATGTCTATCCTCTTCACTACCTCTTTGCTAACTCTTTATGTTTCTAGCTACCACACCAGCTGCTTGCCACTGTAGCCCGAATCACAGAAGAATCTGAGGATTTATACTGCTGTACCGACTCAGCGACCCTAGACAGACAGCCATTCTCCCATGTTTACTGTGTCACCCCACACTTAGGTGTGGCTCTGCTGCTTTATTTGGCCCTCTCTGTACTGCGTCAGGCAACAGCCTTGAGAAAGGCTGGCAACGGGCCACATTAGTTATCTTCATACGGAATGAAAGTATTTTATCACAGATGGTTTTTATTTTATTCCTTGTTCTCTTTTCTTTGATAATAACTGTGTATGATACTGTAACCAGAAACCAATAAATGTTACTTTAAAACCATTTAAGCACATCCTAGAAACATGTTCAGGAATCCAGTATTGTAGCCTTCACAAACTATGGAGAACCTGTATTTGTAAGATGGCCACAAGCTTGGTTGTAAGACTTATTTTCTTCTTGGAGTTTCATTTCAAGAAAGAGAATACAACAGAATTGTCCTTATTTTTTCATACTTGCTGTGTCTGGTAGGTATTTGCCTCGTCTTATTTTCATGGCCCCTTGTCCAAATGGATTGAGATTCAATTATGCATCTGAAGTGCCATCCAGCTTTTTATTTTTTGAATTTTTATACTTCCTATTTTTGTGTTGTTCTTGCATATTGTATGTGTTCCCGATTTAAAAAACAAAAAACAAAAACAAAAACCACTTTACCCTTCAAAGCTGGAACTGACTTCCTAATATACACAATTACCCTGCTCACCCCTTCAGTACTGGTTGTTCATCAACTGATGAATGGATAATAAAATGTGATACATTTACACCATGAAATACTATTCAATTGTTTGGGAAAGTGGAATTTGCAAGTAAATGGATAGAGTCCAGAAACAATTATCTTGAATGAAGTAATCCAGACCCAAAAAGACGTATTGAATATTTTCTCTTATTTGTGGATATTAGCTCTAAAGCTTTAGATATGTGTGTCTCAACTCAAATATCCAAAGGTTGGTATCTAGTAAAGGACCAGAATAGGGGTATCTTCCAAGGGAAGAGAAGTAGAGTATACATTTTATTAAGAGATAAAGGGGGGTATCCATTCCTGGATGTAGCCCTATGATTCTTCCTGACCTTCCCCTCCATGAATCCTTCCAATCTACCAGATCTAGCCGTGGTCCCAACATCCAGTGCCCTAGCATAGTCTGGCAATCCCTGCCTACTCTGCAACCAATCTATAGGCTTCTACCAGGGTATTTCCTACCTGTCCCTCACACATAGGGCTTTCACACACCACACACAATCTTGATACCAAGCCAGGTCCTGTACATACTACTCCAGGGTCTAGCCTGGTGAGTCTGCCTGACTCAGGAGCCACATGTCTGAAGAACATTAACTCTCCTCCAAGAGGCAGCCATCAGTTGTCAATAGCTCCTCAGCTGGGGATGGAACTTCATGAGCCTACCTGATCTATCCTGGGATTGGATGGTTTGATCTTTTATAGGTTTTTTGCATGCAGTCCCAGATGATGTAAGTTCATTTTTCAGCAAATAATGCTTTGCCAGATGTCTACTACTCCTATCTTTTACAATCGTTCTCTTTCCTTTTCCCCAGTAATCTCTCAGACTTGGGGTAGGGGTGGTATGTGTGCCAAAATATTCCATACAAAGGAAAGGAAGGTACACTTCCAAATTCTTTTGATAAACTCTGTATCATCTTGATTCCAAAATCAGACAAAAACCCAAGAACAAAATAAAGAACTAAGGGCAATCTCCTAAATGATCATAGATTTAAAAAATTCTCAATGAAATACTTGCAAACTGAATTCAAGAACCTATCAAAAATGTCACCCACTACAATCATGTCTGCTTCATTGTAGAGATTCTGGTATGATTCAACATAATAAATCAATAACAGTAATGACCACATAAATAGACTCCAGGACAGAAATCACATGACCATTCATCAGATATAGAACAGGCCTTTGACAAAATCTAATATCCCTTCATGATAAAAGTCCCAGAGAATATAGGGATACAGGGACATAGCCTAACACAATAAAGACAGTGCACAAGTCCACAGCCAAGATCATGGTAAATGGAGAAAAGTTCAAAATATTTCCATTAAAATCAGTAATAAGACAAGGATGTTGCTTTCTTCACTAATATTCAATATAGTGTTTAAAGTCTTAGCTATAACAATAATACAAAAGAATATAAAGAATATAAATAAAAAAAGAAGTAAAAGTATCTTTATTTGCATACATCATGATTCTATGAATTAACAACCCCACCAAAAAAAAAAAAACTCCTATAGCTGACAAATACATTCAATGAAGTAGTTGGATACAGAATTAATACACAAAATCAGTAGCCTTCCTATATAGGAATATTAAGCATACTGAGAAAGAAATTAGTAAAACCATCCCATTCACAATAGCTGTAACAAAATAATTTTTTAGAATATATCAAGACAAGGAAGTGAAAGATTTGTACATTGAAAACTGTAAGACACTGTCAAAAGAAATTCAAGAAGATAATAGAAGATGGAAGAACCCATGGGCTTATGGATTGGTAGGATTAATACTGTGAAAACAACCATCCTACCAAAAGGAATTTATAGATTCATTGCAAACCCCAAAGCAATTCTTAACAGCAACTGAAAAAACTCAGTCTTAAAATTCACATGGAAACACAATAAACCCAGGACAATCAAAAGAATCCTGAGCAATAAAGGCAATGCTGGAGATACAGCCATCCTAAATTTCAATTTATACTACAGAGCTATAGGAATAAAAATACGCACGATAGTGGCATAAAACAAACATTAAATTGAGGACCTGGATACAAGCTCCTACCATCACCTGATGTTTGACAAGGAGACCAACAAGACACCCTCTCAGAAGGACAACATCTTCAACAAACGGTGCTTGACAAACAAGAGAGCTACAGGCAGAACAGTGTACTATACAAAACTAGACTCCAAATGGATCAAAGACCTCAACATAAGACACAATACCTTGAAAGTGTTAAAGACAAAAATAGGAAATGAACATAAGCAGTATGTAAGGACTTTCTCAGCAGGTTCCCAGCAATGTAGGCATTAAAACAACCAACCAATGAATGGGGTCCTCATGAAACTAAAATGTTTCTGTACATCAAAGTCATTATCAATCGAATGAAGAGATAACCCAAGGAATATTTNAAAAAAAGTCTGTACCAGCTATACATCTAGGTTGATATCTAGTATATACAAAGAACTCAAAGAACCAAACATCATGTAAACAAATAACCCAATTAAACATTGGAGCATAGACCTACACAGATAATTCTCAAAAGATTAAATACAAATGGCTGCTACATCTTTTAATATTCAAAATCCTTATTTATCCAGAAAACACAAATTAAAATAACTTTGAGATTTCATTTTATCCCCATCAAAATACTTAAGATAAAATAAAAATCAATGACAAAAATGCTGTAGACATGAGGAAAGAGTGTTTTTGTGTGATTCATTCACACAATTTAAAGCACTAGTGTTAGCCATTATTCAGAGGCAAAACCAAATCTTTCCTTGTTCCATACCCGAATGGGGCTTAGAGGCAAGTAAGAACAAAGGACATTGAAAAATGGCCTAACCGAATTTTCTGTAAAGAAGAATCATGAAGTACAATAAATAATAAGGAAAATAACTAGGAAGTGACATTAAAACTGAAATCAGGCCGGGTGGTGGTGGCACACAGGCCGGGCAGTGGTGGCGCATGCCTTTAATCCCAGCACTTGGGAGGCAGAGGCAGATGGATCTCTGTGAGTTTGAGGCCAGCCTGGGCTACCGAGTGAGTTCCAGGAAAGGTGCCAGAGCTACACAGAGAAACCCTGTCTTGAAAAACCAAAAA
>LZPO01018190.1:0-14719 GCA_001675575.1 Neotoma lepida | reverse complement strand
AAATCATTATAATGACTGAGAATGTTCAAGATATCGAGAAGCAATGATATCTTGAAAATGGAACAACATGCAAAGTTCCCAGGTCAAGAAAGAACATGATTTCATTGAGAAATTCAAATTATAAGGACATCATTCAACTTTATTAAGTCCTAGGANAAATGATATGAGAAGCAGTAAGCAGATACCTTAGTAAATTATATGTCTTGCTTACAACATGTTGCAAGAATCCCTTCCCAGAGGAGATATAGGCTTTCTCCTCCTTATGGGTCTCCACAAAAGTCCATCCTAGCTACGAGTTTAATAGGCTTTCATTTAGAGAATGGGTGAGCGGCTACTTATAAGAGAATGGGGGACTCCCAAACATTCACACTAGAAAGCCTTCACCAAGCATGAATGCTGGCTTCCTCATAGCTATATAGATGATATACCTCCTAGTTAACCTTATAGGGCCTATATCTTCTAGTAGCTCCAAAGATTCAGAAACCACAAGTGATTAAGGCTGAACTGCATACAGATTCCTGATATAGGAAAGAAAAAGCAGCTGGAATATGAGGTTAGTATCCAATGACCCCTCTGCCCCCTTCGTTGCTGAGAGAATGTCATCATTCTCACTCATAATGCTATAGGACACAACTGATCTGTTGAAGATGGTAGCTGCTACATGGGAGACAGCAAAAAGCATTCCACAATACCTGGTTTCTATACCTTTGGTATTTTATCATCTTCTGGTATCTCTATGTCTAAGGAATCATTAACTAATCGCATATGCATGTTCACACACACACACAAACATACATAAAGTTCTTCTCAACACACTATAATTTAGCATATGTGTGTGTATATATATGTATATATATTGTGTTTGCATGCACATGCGCATGTGCGTGTACGTGTGGATGTATGTGTGTGTGTTTTTCTGAGTGAGCCTGCATCCCATTGCACACATATGGAGGTCAAAGGATAATACTGTGGAGTCAGGTGCCTCCTTCTACCTTTACGTGGTCACCAGGGATTGAAATCAAATCGCCAGACTTGAGTCCAAACCTCCAGGGAATTTCTTCTCAGGTAGATCCTACACAAGCCCCTCCTGGTCTTTCTTTCCAACTCACTTCATAATATGATCTCACCTCCCTTCTTCTNTCCCTTCCCATTCTCTGGCTCACACACTCCCTACTTCTTCATCCTCCTCTCAGAAAGTTCTTGACTGAATTTTAGTAATTCTTGATGTAACTCCAGCTTCTGCAGTACAATGGCTCACTCTCACACACCTCACCCTTCCGGAAGGTGACACCAACACATGCTTCCATCTGCACTAAGATGGAGAGGTCCATACTCCCCCACCCTGCTACTCCAGTGTTCTGTCTCCTAGGGCTGAGTTGACCTCTCAATAAAGCCCCTCAGGTATCAGGTTCCTTCAACTTTGCCCCTGGATTTCCTCACCCCAAATCCTCCTGTCATCGTGGACTATTTATTGTCCAGAAAATGGATGGATTTCTCATTCTAGTTTGTAACTTTGCTATTTGCTCAAATCCACTGGCTTTCACCACTCTGCACTAACTATTAGACTCCCTTTTGTAAGGAGCCTTTCACATTTTCTTAGTTGGATCCTATAGTTCATAATTTTTGACCATCTTTTTGTTTAAATTCCGAAGTTCTTTCCTTTGTTTGTCCATTCATTTACATGTTTGGTTTTTGACAAATCTCTCCTGGAAAATTTCAACTTTGTTCAGATTAACCACGGCAATTTTGCATGATAGAGGTGTCNGAAACCTTACCACGTGTCAGTTTAGGAACTGGCTTCCTGGTTTCCAGCTCCAAAAGCGCTTCCCTGCTCTGTGATTTTCTGGTGCAGTTGCCTCTGTTTGCCAGGTCAAATATTCTAATTTCCTCTTATTCAAGCCTCCAACACCATCAGTTCCTTATATTTTACACAGTTAACTACTTTCTATTGTTGCTTTTGTCTTTTAAGGCTAGAACGTTTTCTAAATTTTTGTCTTTTCAGTCTTTTAAATATGTATATTGTTGTAATTCCTGGCTACTCCCCCCAGCTAAATGACCGCACATGCACANTTTAGTAACCAAGCAAGGGCCTTCACATCCTACTGCTGCATGATTGCGTAATTTGGGCACAATGTGGTCACACAATCTATGCACATATGTGGCATAGCTCTGCAAGCCCATATGCGCACGTGTAGGGGAACTCTTAAAAAGCAGATCACAGACTCCTTCCCTCTTTTCTGCTTTTTCTTCTTCTTCTCCCCCCTCCTCCTCCAACTGTCTTTCCAACAGGCCTGATTACATCCTGCCCTGTCCCTCTCTCCTCCTAATAAAACTCTGATAATGGGTTTTGTCATATCTCGTGGCTTTTCTCCCACGGTAACAACACGGCTTAATGAATAACACAGTGCCACTGGCGCATAAAAACTAAAATTGGTAAAAACTAACATGTATAACGTATTGTTGTGAGATCCATCCACCAGAGAACACGGCACTCTTAAAACCAAATAGAAGGCCAGTAATCACCAACTGGCTGCTGCACAGGGAACTTGCCCAAATCATGCAGACTGGAGCCTCACGGCTCTTGGCTTTTAAGCACAAAATCCATATCCTCGGTTCATTCACTTCAGTCAGCAAGAACAATTAGCAAGAAGTGGGACTACAGAAGCCAAAATGCAAGGTTAGTACATTTAAGGACTTTCCAAGCCATATCCTGGAACTATTGACTTAGTCTTTGTCTCTGTTTCAGCAGACATTGCTGCCTACATACTGGGTTCCAAGGCCTGATNGGTGCTTCTACCATGATGTCAAATGTGCTAATGTCTGGGTGTCAGAGTGTTATAGTACACATAGTACAGGTCAAAAGCAACCTCAATGTTGTTTCTCAACTTTCCACTTTGAGACAGTGCCTTTCTGTTTTGGTGATGTGTGCACCAAGTTAGCTTCCAGAGGCGATCCTGTCCCTATCACACATCTCACTCTAAGAGTACTGAGATTAAAGGTGAGGGCGGCTACATCTGGTTCCACATGGATTATGATGATTTGAGTCCATGCTTGTATGACATGCTTATCACAGAACTCTCTCTCTAGCCCTAAGGGTTTCGTTTTAGTTTCCTGTTTTAGGAATGTGAGTTTTGTTTGTTTGTTTGTTTGTTTGTCTGTTCCATTCTCGGGCTATCAGAACAGCTTTTGTGTCAAATATTCATTATTTTTAATTTTATAACCTCTCTATCTTAAGGGTTAATTGCAAAGGTTTTTAAAAGTTTTCCACATATGTGAGCACTCTTTATTTTTCTAGGCGATACAGAATTTCATTTCAAGTGTGTTCCATTTTCTTCCTGTTGCTCATCTTTTTCTTTTTTTTAATTAAGAAAATTTTATTCATTTTACATACCAACCACAGATCCCCCTCTCTTCCCTCCTCCTGCCNCTCTAGCCTCCCGCCCCCCAACCCACCCCCCATTCCCTCCTCCAACAAGGTAAGGCCTCCCATGGGGAGTCCCTGTTGTCATTTTTAATAAATTGTAAATTACTTCTTCCTCTCTTGGATTTTGTGTATCATCTCTTTGAAAAGTTTGATCTTTGCCGTGCTCTTGTGCTCTTGCTGATCTTGCTGATCTTGCACCCAACTGTTTACTCATTTGCATAGCTCCAATGAATATTTCTGAATGAGTGAATCTTTAAAATATTCAACTCCAAAATGATTGAGAAATAATTCCCAGACAAAGACAAATTGGCAACACAATGTTTTAGCTGCTGCTGTATTATTTATTCAATAATTCAAATATTCAAATATAAGTTTAATTTTGATCCTAACTTTCATGGCACACTTTTGAAAATAACTATAATAGTTTATCATATATTCAAAATATGTGGAATGCATGTTTGTGTGTGAATATAACATAATCAAGTAATATCTCTGTTCATAAGCTACTGTTGATGAGAAAACTCTTTTAAATAATATTGTAGAATATAGGATATATTTTAATATAATTTAAAAGTTATATGTAACTTTTTAAAAACTAGAATTGCAGAATTAGTCCCTCATCATGTAGGTACTTGATACTTCTATCAACAGGCAGATTAAAACCTTCAATGCCCTAACATATTATTTCTCACCAGTTTTCTATATTTTTTTGCTGAACATAAAATGAAAACTTGTGGTGACTTTAGACTTTTGTCACATGGCTCAGAAGTGAAAAGATACCTTTGACATATGATCTATAAGCTAGGCATTCAATCACTTTTTCCCAAAGTGTTGTCAAGTGAAAGTGCATATCATCTGGGGTAATTTTAAAAATATAAGTTCATGCATGTCATTCCCAACTAAGACAACAAATATGACTTTGTATTGTATAAATTTCATAGTTTTTTTTAATCGTGTCTTTAGAATTGAGAATCACTATAATAAATAAATTACTATCTGGAGAGACAACTGTGTTCTATGTTTTCATAATTCACAGTGCTTTACAGGATCAGTATGGCATAANGAGAAAATGTTTATGCTTATGGATAAAGTTGATTTTGATAGTGTAAGGAATGATCATTGATTTCTATGCAAGATAAATTTTTAAGGAAATTCCCAACACCTAAGTGCATTTTAACTTACTCAATATATCTCATTCATTCTGGAACAGTGTTTCTAGACTCCCTGTGCAGAGAAATATTACCCATGGAACTTGACAATAGGAAGATTTAGAAGTTCTGAGGCTGGGGGATAGTCTGCATGTCTAATGATGCCTAGATGAGACTATGCTTTGGGTAACAACATTCTCATATCATTAAATTTTCTTCTTAAACTATTTTTACAATATTTCTGTCCAACAAGATGAAAGATAGGATCTTTGATAATGAACAGAAGCTTACTGAATTTGAAAGTGGTGTTGCTGAAAACCTCAATGATGTCATCCTACTTCTACAAAGTAATACTGTGACAGTGTTATTAATTACTCCACAATGGATAGCATCATAATATAAGCAAGTACATTAACAATAAAAGCACAGAACACTGAATTATTTCATGTAATAAGATTATCAGTTTTACAGATTCTGATAAATATTTGTGCTATTTATTAATAAGTATACAAAGTAATGGTTTTTATTAGATATCTTCACACACACACACACATTGCCTATATTCAGCTCAGCACTAACCCACTGTTTACTTCAAATGCTACTCCATCTGCTTTCATACCATATTTACATATTCTAGATCCTGAATATTAGAGAAAACATGAGCAGCCCATCATATGTTTTCTTGGATCTGGATTATTTAGCTCAACTTGGTGATCTTTAATCTATCCATTTTCTTGAAAATGACATAATCTTATTCTTCGTGACTGAATTAAACCATACTGCAGATATGGACCACATTTTCTTTATCCATTCTTCTGTTAAACCTAGGTCAATTGCATGTCTCAGTTCTTGCGATTTGTACTGCAATAAATATGGATGTGAGGGTAACTGCATGGTATACTGGATTACATTCTTGCCACTATATACCCAGGAGTGATACAGTTCAATCAGATGGTAGTTTCATTTTTTTTAGTTCTTTGAAGAACATTTATACAGACTTACTATGTCTGGACTGGTTTTCTTTCTCAATGGAAGTAAATACAACCCTCTTCACACACACACACACACACACACACACACACACACACACACACACACAATCCCTAACATTTGTTGTTGTTTTCTTGGTTATTGCCATTTCAAATAGAATGAGATATACACTACATAGTTTTGGTATGCATTGCCTTGATCTCTAAGGAAGCTGAACATTTTTCTATGTATTGTTTGGCCATTGTAACACTTTTGAGAGTTATATATTCAGTTCATTTGCCAATTTTGTCTTTTGTGTGTTTAAATTTTTGNGTATTTTATACATTTATATATTTATGATATTCTAAATATCAATACTCTATCTGGTGTATATCCTGTAAAATTTTCTCCAATTCATTCTGTTGTTATTTCTTTTTCTCTGTAGAAGCTCTTAATTCATAGAGTTCCATTTGTCATTTCTTGAAATTATATTTTGTGCAGCTAGAATACAAAGAAAATCCTAGCACNTAGCTGAATGTTGAGCTACTTTTTTCTATGTTTTAATTTGGCAGTTCCAAAGTATCAGGTCTCATATTAGGGTTTTCAATCATTTTTAATTCACATTTATGCAAAACTTACTACTACAAGAAATCCTAAAACAAATATTTTATTATCTACAGAGTACTAATTCTGTAATATAATAAAACAAAATAAAGTGTGAATATGAACAATTTGAGAGTTACTTTAAGATTTATTTATATTTTTATGTGTATATGTGTATCTGTGTGAGTTGTTGCTACAAGTATGCAGGTGACCAGGCCAGAATAAGGCATTAGATTGTCTAGAGCTGGAGTTACAGGTGGCTGTGAGTCTCCCAACTAGAGCTGAGCTCTAGTCCCCTGGAATAACTGCAGAAGCTTTTACCTTCTAAGCTGTCTCTCCAGCCTGGGAGTTCAGANGCTATTCCAAGTGGACAAAGGTGACAAACATGTAAGAAAGAGCATTCACATTTGAGGACATTTCAGGTGACTTCCAAAAGCTGAAATCTATCCTTTCAGCTTTAGTAGCCGGGGATTGGTTTTGAGTAACGAGGATAGGTTATGATTCCAAGAAGAATAGGTTATAATTTGAACTGTAGATATTTTTAAAGAGTAAACGCTCAGAAAGGCCAGTATTGCTGATTCATAGGCACACTTGTTTTCTGGTTTCTAAGAGTGTTAAACAGGAACAGGGTACGTGAGATCTACGTTTCCTTCCCAGGTGGCTAGAGACAAATTCCAGAATGTGGAGGGTTTGAAACTTCAAGCAAGCTCCATTTGGTCAGCAATTGCATATGAGGAAATGAAAACGACAAGAGAAATGTCTTCTCCTTCATTTTAAATGGCCTTTCACAAATGCACAAATTAAATAAGGAACAATTGTACTGTGCAATAGCCTTTTCCTCTGAAGGATGAGAGTTATGAGCCCAGTGCCCCAGTCTATCAGAAATAACCAGTTAGGCTTCATGAAATGCCACTTTGAAAATTAGTTTTATTTCAACTGTTCAGTTTTGTCAAGAAAACACAATTCATTACTTAGAGCAAAATGTAATGATTAAAAGACATGCAGGCTGGTGAGGTGGTTCAGTAGGTAAAGGCACTTACTCACAACCTGACTTTCTGAGTGTGGTCTCAGTAACCCACATGGTGGAAGGGAAGTTGTCCTCTGACCCTACATGTGTTCTCCAGCACCTGCCTACCCACAAACATGCATCTTAGATACCTACTCAGTAAATAAGCAAATGTAAAAAAAAATTAAAGGAAGAAAACTTGCAACATTTCTTTAGAAAGGGAACAGCCACGAGTGTATGAAAATGGACTGTGTCTCCTATGGATGTCAAAAGCTGCATCCATGAAATCTCAACACTATGACTGCCTACACATGAACTGAATAAGAATGACAACAATAGACACTCAAAAGTGGACAGGGGAAAGCCCAGGAGGCTTCATCCTACACAAAGAATGACAGGCAACTGAGCAATGCTGAGTGTGGGAGAAATGGTCTTCCCCAGGGAAGAGCACATCAACTGGTTATCCAATATGAATTGGTCATTCCTGAAATAATACACACTAGTAACAACTGAGCAGGTAGTATTTAGGAATGTGTGTCTGTGTGTGTCATATATATAATCTATATTATAATATGATATTTATGTACAAATATCTATGTAGTAATAATTAACGAAAAAGAAGCCATGAATTTGAAAGAGAGGAATGAGAGGTATATGGGAGGAGTTAGAGGGGGAAAATGATCCAATTATATTATAATCTCAAAAATAAAAAAAAAATAACAAAACATCCCTTGTTTCTCTGCTAGTGTTTTTACAGTGAATGTCTGTGGGGCAGAGTTGTAAAGTGTGGTTGTGATCAAAGTTTGATTTTTTTTTTCTTTTTGATACAGGGGATTATTAAAAAGGCATGGGAACCATTGAAAAATAGTGTTAAAGGACAAGTTACTGTCACCCCAAAAATTACACAAGCAAAATAGCACATGAAGGTGACACATTGTGGCAAAGATTATGTTTATGTTCAATAGTTAAGTATATTGAAAACCACTCTTCAGTTTGCAGAATAGAATGCTGGGAAGCCAAGTTCAACATCAGCTCTACAGGGCTGCAGATAAAATGAAAATTTACATTTATAACTTCATATAAATATTTTTCTGAACACAAAAGAATTCAATATAAAATCCTAAGTCGGAGCATCCATCAAAGGAGGCTATTGAAACCGGTGGCGAGAGGAAAATTATAGGAGATATGGATGATGAAAGAGAGGGAATCCAAACCAGAGCNGCCTCAAGAAGGGTGTGGTGTAATGTGCTGACTGTTGACGCCAAACCCGGGAGCATTTTCTCACTCATCATCTTCACTCATTTCTCATCTCTTTTTTCACTCACTCAGCACTCTCACAACAAGCAGATATTCTGTTGTCTCTGCTTCAGCTCTTTCAATTTCCTCACTGCATTTTCTCTTTAAGGACAGGACCTGGCTGTTGGTGCAGGGAGTAGGTCCGGGATGGGGCAGGTGCTTCCCAGTCCCACAATCTGATAAGCGCTCACTCCCTTTCCCCCAAAATTTGACAGGTGATCATTTTCTTCCCCCACCTCTGACCTGGCAATNATTCTGACAGGTTTTTGGAATGTAATCACAAGAACTTGTCAATAAGTTTGTCTCGTGTTTATTTTTCTTCTGCTCCAACATAAGAATATGCCAGTTTTCTTTTACAAAACAAATTTTCATTAAGATTCTAACTTACCAGAAAGCTTCTAATATTGACCATTTAATAAAAGCAAAGTATAAACCAATGATCCTAGNACATGTATCATTTCATTAGAAGAACCTTTTAATGTTCATTTTTCGTTGTCTTCCGAACACACCCGTGCTTTCATCCAGGCAGACATGTCTGCACCATCGCTATGTCTTTCTCATTCTGAGCCTTTGCTGTTCCTTTGGCATCTTGCAAGGCCTTCTGTTCCTTTGAATCCAATAGGTCCTCTCTGGGTGTTCCTTACACTCAATCTTTGNTTTCATTTCTAGGCACACCTTTCATTGTATTATCTATCCTGAATCCACTGATTTATTATTCTTGTTGGATTCCATGATTAAGCAAAAGCATGCAAAGCATCAACAGTATCTGTAGTTTCCAGCACAAAGCTTAGTAAATAATAAACAATGGTGATAGATTATTTTCTCTTTTAAAATCTGATTCCTAAGGTTTAATGAAGTGTACAAATTTTAAGGTGATTAACAGAAGCATTTATGCAAAAAATTTGAAGATATGTATGAGTCATTTTGAAATTCATCACTTTACTCTTCTTGCCTAGGGGAATCACATGGCTAGACGAAACTGTACAATTGAAATACAGCAGCTTAATGAGTGAATGAGTATATCAATTATGTGAATGATTCTTATTTATAAATATATCATCCTGACCAGCCTGATTGAAAAATCTTAGTATTTAAGCAAGCCTTATCCTACACAAACAAAGTCGTATGAAAATATAAAAGAAACTTTGAAAGGCTAAATTGAAAAAAAAAAAACCCTCTTTTTCTTATGGGGCTTTTTGTAAATACNACTATTTATACTGATGATAATACTGATGACTACGTTTGTATGTGGGTATTTATCTTTAGTTGAAAAAGGATTATGAGAGTGTTCAGAAAGGAATGCTAATTTAAGGAACATTTAAGAAAATTGCTTGGTTTTTTTTCCCTAATCCTTTTAGAAGCAATAAGTGCCTCGAGTTACAAGGCATATATTTTTATGAGGAAAATGCCTATTGTATGAAATGCTTCATACAACACATCTGGAGATAGGTGTCTACTAGGTGGGGTGAAATTCCTGATAGTTCCCAGCAGTGAACACCAATTGGCACTATGCCAATGGGACTTTACAGATATTCTTAGGATGACCTGGTGATGAGCTAGTATTCTTACAGTTGATGTCTGGACAGAATTTTTCTGTTATCACCCCTTTCATACTTTGAAATATAGCAGATTTATCAAAACTCTGAGATACAGCCACAAAAGAACTTCATATTATTTTCCTAGAGTCACAGCAAAGGAATCTAAAAATAAAATCCCCTCTCTGCTCCTGGGGTGCAAGCACTTCATGTTACTTTGTGATTTGACATCACAAGAAATTCCAGGGGAGGCCTTGCAGGCAGGGAGGAGGCCAAGGTCAAAGACCAGCAGGTTCTGAACCTGTGCTTGACTGACTTTGATGATCTTGTTTGTTATATCAAATGGAGCAGAGAAAAGGGGCTCTCCAATGAGCAGAAGCTGCTGTTGGATTTAATTCCCTCTCTTTGATTTTCCTTAGCAGCATAGATTAAAGATGTATCGTTCTTNTCTCCCCATGTGTCTCACTGTGGTACTCCCTAGGAAAAAGAAAGAACATCTTTTAAAGGAGTCTTTGTCCAACATGGTCTCCTTAACCACCAAAACATCTTCCAGGATGAAGTGCCAAGGTGTTTGATGTTGGCTGAACTAGATATCACTTCCCATCAATCAAATGCAGACCAGTAACTGGCACCCTGGTTGTGAAAATCAGACACAATGATATAGAAAGGAGAAAAAAAATGTCCTGTATTAAACTCCTATGTTGGAACTACCTTGCCCCACACATTTATGTAGATATAGAATGGCCAAGTTAGAAGACATCACTGAAACAGCTCAATTGAAATATATGGTTTGTGATTGAGCCTCGCCATCTCCCAAGGCTCATGGTGTTCTGTAGCTGAAGTCACAGCCCTTCATTTATCAGTTGATAATATATATTAAGGCTCATGTTTGGAAATCAGCAACTGCTGCCAACCCACAGCAGGACACGTGTTTTAAACTTATGTTTTGCATGATACAACAGATCTATGTACAGCGAGTGTGCATCTACTATGATGTATATGGTATTAACAGGCTTGAAAGCCATGCTACTGAGGGATGACATGTTTCTCACTTATTGGAGGCTCTAATTTGCCTCACAGCACTTTTCAAGAAGTGTGTTACCTGGGAGTAACACACCCTTGGTTCATGCCTTATTTCTTAGTTGTAATTTAAAAAAAAAAAAAACCTTCAGAGACAAGTCATTTGCCGTTACCCCATTTGTAGGCTTTCTGACTTAAATAAGCCCTTTAAACATGTGAAAATTATATTGACCTTGGAGAAGGAGATACTTCCCTCTTATGATTATATATTTGAGCAGAGAACATTTAAAGCAAAAAGCAGAAAATCAAGGGCCTGGCATTTTAACTTCCACATTTTATTTTTTTTAACATAATCCATCTTTTACAATGTATTTGAACTCTAGAGAGCATGTTTGCCTCAACAGTAGTGAAGGCCATGAAAGAATACCATTAGTCTGTGTATTTGGCAAAAGCAGATTATGTTTGCCTTCAATAGGCAAATGACATGACTCTGAATGAACCCATATCTCAAAGACATGCTTTCATGTATTTTCTTTCCAGAATACCATCTCTAAGTGATACGATTGATTTGGTANATCTCATGAGACATGTAAGAGAATCTCTTGCCCCATGGCTTCCAATGTGAGCAAAATATTTCTTAGTGCCTTAGGTTAGCAGTACTAATAATCTATTTTACATTGTTTTCTGACTAGAGTCCTTATTGNAGCAAATGTCTTCAGCAAACTGCCCTACCTACACTGCCACACTGAAAAGATTCATTTTTANGAGAGCTCTAACTGTGTCATTTACATTTGAGGAAAGAATTCTTTGGTTGTTAGCCTAGAATTTAAGGGCTGAGCCATCTCTCCAGCCNAAGGAAAAAATCTTATTACACTGTCTATTCCTTTGAGAATAAACAGAGTCCTATTCAAGAATTAAACATTGTCAAAGATAGGNCCTCAGTCTGTTTATTCAAATNGTTTTTCCACCTCATAACTTACACTTAAACAAAANTGTGCCACCTCATCCCTTGGCTTTCCCACATCCCTGCTTCTCCTGAAGTGCTCATTCTTGCCTGAATTCTTTTGCTCATTAGTCTTTACCTTATTTTTTGTTTGTTTTGATTTTTGTTTGTTTGTTTCTGAATTCTGTTCCATCTTCTCCCAGATTCTGAGACTCCTACCTGAATCAGAGTCTACTGCCAAGATGCCAGATGGTGTATTTGATGATCAGGTGTGAAAACAATTTCAAACAGGCTAACATTCTCTGTGTAATATAAGCTCTTTATTGAGGGATCAGCAATAAATTCCCAGAGAAGGGCTGGTGTCTCAGCTTCTCCTCTTGCTGAGTTAGAAGTACTAACCAAGGCAACAGAAGGTAGAAAGGGTTTATTAGCTCACAGTTCGAGGTGATCGTTCATCAAGGAAGGGATTCCCAGCAGCAGAAGCCTGTTGGAGCTGTCCCACCTGAAGTCCAGTGAAGAATGCATGCAAGTTAGTGCTCAGCTTACTTTCTGCATTTTATACCATCCAGGATCCCTACCCAGGGAAGATTCCCACCCACAATCAAGAGGGTTCTGTTCATATCAATTAATATAATCAATATAATCCTCCACTTGCCCAGCCCAGAAGCGAAACTCCCGGATTATTTTAGACTTTTTTCAAATTAACAATTAACACTGTTCAGTTACAAACAGCCTATATAGTCAGAATGATTTCTTGAAGGATGTGGACATGGAATAATAACTAGAAAAAGATTACAGGGAAGAAAAGACATTGCTTTTCACATGGAAGGAGCAGTGTGCACTTCTGGGTCTTGATTCCCATTCTTACTGCTGAAGAATCATCTGCATTTTATCTGGACTCCATCTACAACCTCCTTNTTGCTGCTCTAGTCACCATTTTCAGAGCTTTGGGACCTAATTCCCTTCTACTCTGGTCCCTGGATGTTTTGGATCCTCTCCCCTTAGCCCATTGGATGCATTCATGCCTTCGTGTCATATGCATATTATCCTATCCAAACATCCAGTAAATTCTATTAAACCTTTCCATGCTCTTCACACAGTGAAATTAGTTAATCCCTCCTCTGTAACTCATCAGTATTTCCATTTTAAAACCAGATGAAACTATTTCATGCAACCATCTTCAGTGAAAGTTGAGTTGCCCTGTTAATATATTTCTGGTTCCCCCAAACCACTAATCTCCACATCTTCAAACTCTGTGAAAATAATAACATGTTTTTAAAAGTCTTCTCTGTTGATACTGATGTATAATGTACAAATAGCTATTTAGAAACATTTAAGTCTTATTTGTTTAGGGCAAATTTTCCCTGTCCTGTTTAAGAATTTACTACATTCCAGGTAGTAACACATGTGTCAACACATGATATGATAGCACCAATCTACGTCTTCCCTTCTCTTGCACACACCACCAATGCCACAACTATCATTACACTATCACCACCAACAGTAAAACCAATAATGAAGACAAGACAAAAGCTAAGAAGGTTTTATTCTAAAGACAAGGTAAAAAATGAAGGCAGGGAGACTAAGACTCCCACCTAAGTCGCATGTGATTAAGAGGTAAAGCCGGCTTCCAAGGTANG
Organism: Neotoma lepida; assembly: GCA_001675575.1. Lineage (NCBI taxonomy): Eukaryota > Metazoa > Chordata > Mammalia > Rodentia > Cricetidae > Neotoma > Neotoma lepida. The sequence goes on along the minus strand of LZPO01018190.1, from coordinate 1,135 downwards.
CTCAAGTGCAGTTCTTCTCAAAGCCTTTGTCTTACAGCTCACAAAAAAGTTATCATATTTCCAGGATTCTTATTTATGTTTTACTTTTGCCATATCAAATATATTCAGTCCTTCTTTCTATGGACTGAAATTTCTCTGTTACACCCACACTATAGAAGGTTGAGAGCACATGTTCATGTTCTCCAACTCCAACATGTTGGATATTAAAGGGAGTTAAAATTAACAAACACTGTGGGTTCTGAAACAGTGAAACAGACACAGCACTAGTTCAATCTAAAAATAAATATATAGGCATAGACATACTAGTAAAAATTGTAATACAATGTTGGGAATAGGCTTATGGCAATGAGAGGCCCTAAGAATCATTAGTGTTACAGCCCATCAACCTTTAGATACTAAATAAATATCATCCTTTGAGTGTGGGCATCTCTAGTGAAAACATTCTCTGGAGTGAGGGAACCAGTACTGTCTAGATGCTTGTGTCTTTGCCATCTAAATTAAATGCCAATGTTCTGGAAAAGTAAGATGCAATGTCAAATAATAGCAACATTCATCTGTCAGTAATTAAAAATANATAATGATATAATAGTTATTAAAAATGCAATTGAGAGACTGGAGAAATAGCTCAGCAGTTAAGAGCACTGGCTTCTCTTTCAGAGGACCTAGTTTTGGTTTCCAACTTCTGGCCTCTAAAGGCACCAGGCAAGCCAGTAATGCCCATATATACATACATGCAGGCACTCACATATACTCATAAAATTTAAAAACTATAGCCAAGATTCTACAATTTCCTAAAGCTGACTGAGCACAGGAAAAGTCCTGATAAGGCAAATGAGATCCTAATCATAGTTTTGATTGTTTCCTGTAAAAAAAAAAACACTATTTTATGATGTTAGAGTTTCTTCTGATTTATTTTCTAAAGAGATGAGATGCTAAGTTTTAGTCATAGCTATGTTGCCAACAGAATTACATTGAATTATCACTGAAATATATGACCAGTAGAGTTACATACTACCCAGTGTTTTATGCTTTTATGTATTTTCATTTAGAATTGTTTAAGGTTTTTATCAGAATTTAAAGTGTTCCAATATGATATTTCATCCACATTTTCATGATATTTATTGATCCTCCTCTC
>LZPO01018189.1:24602-37060 GCA_001675575.1 Neotoma lepida | reverse complement strand
GAATTCTACCAGACTGTCATTAAAAGAAGAGTTAACACAAATACTCATCAAATCATTCCACAAAATAGAGACAAAAAGGAACAATACTCAGTTTATTTTATGAGGCTGCAGTTACTTTGCTATGCAAATAACATAGAGACTCCACAAAGAAAGAGATTCACAGACCAATTTCGCTTATGAACATAGATGCAAAAATACTTGCAAATTGAATCCAAGAACATATCAAGAAGATCATTTACCATGATCAGGTAGGCTTCATTCTAGAGATGCAGGGATGTTTCAATATACTAAAATCAGAAAATGTAATCCACCATAAGATCAAACTGAAACAAACAAGCAAACAAACAAACAAAACATATGATCATTTCATTAGATGTTGAAAAGGCCTTTAAAAAAATTCAATACCCCCTCATGATAAAAGTCCTAGAGAGATTTGGGACATAAGGTACATATCTAAATATAGTAAAGGCTATTTATATCAAGCCTAGAGCCAACATCAAATTAAATGGAGAGAAACTCAAAGCAATTCCACTAAAATCAAGAAAGAGACAAACTGTCAACTCTCTCTATATCTATTCAATATAGTACTTATAGCTACAGCAATAAGACAACTAAGGGAGATCAAGGGGATAGAAATTGGAAAGGAAGAAGTCAAAGTATCTTTATTTGCAGATGATATGATAGTATATATAAGTGACCCAAAAGTTCCACCAGGGAGCTCCTGAAGCTGATAAACACTTTCATCGAAGTGACTCGATACAAGATTAACTCAAAAAAGTCAGAATCCCTCCTATATAAAAATGACACTCTGAAAAAGAAATCAGGGAAATAATACCTTTTACAATAGCCTCAAATAATTTTAAATATCTTGGGGTAACTCTACCCAAGCAAGTGGAAAACTTATGTGATAAAAACTTCAAGTCTTTGAAGAAAGAAATTGGAAAAGATGTCAGTAGGTAGAAAGAGCTCCCATGCTTATGGATTGGTAGGATTAACATACTATAAATGGCAATCTTAACCAAAAACAATCTACAGATTCAACAAAATCCCCATCAAAATTCTAAAACAATTCTTCACAGACCTTGAAAGGACAATTTTCAACTTCATATGGAAAAATGAAAGAAAAAGAAAAAGAAAAACAAGATACCTAAAACAACCAACCCAGAACAATAAAAGAACTTCTGGAGGTATCATCATCCCTCATTTAAAGTCATACTACAGAGCTATAGTAATAAAAAACACATGGTATTAGTATAAAATCAGATATGTTAATCAATGGAATTGAATTGAAGATTCACACTTAGACCCAAACACATATGAATATCTGATTTTTTTTTTATAAAGAAGTCAGAAATACATGCTGGAAAAGGATAGCATCTTCAACAAATGGTGTTGTCTAAAATGGATGTCTGCATGTACAAGAATGTAAAGCTCCATGTTTATCAGCCTGAACAAAACTCAAGTCCAAGCTGATCAAAGACCTCAACATAAAACCACATGTACTAAACCTGATAGAAGAAAAAGTGGGGAATAGCCTTGAATGCATTGACATAGGAGACAACTTTCTGAACAGAACATGGATAGACCATGGACTAAGATCAACAATTAATAAATGGGATTTCATCAAACTGAGCAGCTCCTGTAAGACAAAGGATACCATCAATAGGGCAAAGTGGCAGCCTACAGAACTAGAAAAGACTTTTTACCAATTCTATATCTGATAGAGGAATAATATGCAAAATATATAAAGAACTCAAGAAACTAGATATAAAAACCAAATAATTCAATTAAAAATGGGGTACATATCTAAATAATTCTCAACAGAGAAATCTCAAATGGCTGAAAAGCACTTGAAATTGTCAACATCTTTATGCCATTTGGGAAATACAAATAAAATTACTTTGAGATTCCATCTTACACCTGTCAGAATGGCTAAGATGATTCACAAGTGACAGCTCATGCTGGAGAGGAAGTGGAGCAAGGAAACACTCCTCCTTGCTGATGGGAGTACAAACTTGTACAATCACCGTGTAAATCAATATGGCAGTTCCTCAGAAAATTGGGAATCTACCGCAAGACCCAACTATAACACTTGTCAAAGGACAGTCACTCAACCATGTTCATTGATGCTTTATTCATAATTGCCAGAAACTGGAAACAACCAAGATGTCCCTCAACCAAAGAATGGATAAAGAAAATGTGGTACATATACACAATAGAATATTACTCAGTGAAAGGAAAAGTATCAGCTCAGGACCCCCAGAACCAAGTTCTCAGACCAAGTTCTTATTACAAAAAAGATTTGTTTGCCCCAGAGGGACAGAAGGCAGGGATAAGGGACAAAGACAGAAGATAGAAGAAGAGGGAGAAGGGGAAGGAAACCAGAGAAAGGGGTCAGGAATATTTTTCCTAGAGAGACAAAAGACTGCCTCTGGATAGAGAGGAGACAGACAAGGGACATAAGAAAATGGTGGATTATAAAGGTACCAGGGGAAACCTTGTGTTAGTATGAAGTATTTAATTTTAACTGGGCATGTTAATTAGGTGAGCCAAAGGGGACTTTTGATTGCTGGACTTCAATACTTTGATAGATGGACCTTGGTAGTCAGCCTCAGGAGGAGAAAGTGGACAAATAAGAAAATAGACCTTGGAGGCTAGCTTCAGGAATGTAATCTAAAGGTTTTTAGCAAGGTAGAGGGAATGAGAGAGAAGGACAAGGCCTACCAGAGTCAAAGGCTTGAGTGGGCTAGTGTCCCTTCACTCAGCTATTTAAAAAAGTCATCATGAAATTTGCACATAAATGGCTATAACTAGAAAAAAAATCAGCCTGAGTGAGGTAACTCAGACCCAGAAATACAAATATGGTATATGCATTGACTTATAAGTGGATATTAGCCATTAAGCAAATGATAACCAAGCTACAGTCTGTAGACCAAAAGTGGGTAGGTGAAGAAGAGAGGTCTCAGGGAGATGCATGGATCTCCCTGGGAAGGTGAACTAGAATAGATTTCATGGGTGGACTGGATGCAGGTGGGTACAAAATCAGGAGAGATCAGGTGTGCGAGGGAGACAAGGTGAAAGGAGAGAGTATATATAGAGATGGCTAGAAATGGGGGGGGGCATTTGAGGGTGGTGTAGAAGCCTTGTGCAGTGGAAATTTCCTGATATCTATGAAGGGGAATGCTAATGAGGGGAATCCTAGTAATGGGAAATATGGAGTCTCATCTGGCCAACTGTTGTAGCCAGGCAAAACTTCAAGTGATGTTTCTGGCTTGCATTCAATTGAGTTGTTGGCCAATGGGGTCTCATGGAAATCCCCAAGCAACCTAGGTTTATTTTAACACAAAAGATTGCTCTCAGCAAACTACAGGGGGCCCCATTGCTGAGGACAACATCCACACAACTCATTGAACATGGAGAAGACAAGCAGGTGCCTGCATGGAGCCTTCACCCCTATGTTCTAGTCTGGTGCGGGAATTCTGTAGGCTACTGAAAGAGAAATGTGGACAGTAACCCAGCCACAATACCTTTGACCTAAAATCTGTCTTTCCTGTAAAATAGGCTAGGACAATGGTGGCACAGAACTTGTGGGAGTAGCCAACCAATGTCTGATTTGCCTTAAGGCCCACTCTACAAGAAAGAACCTGTAGTGGGTAGCTATTTTGGCTTTTAGCTGTAAGGCAGCCCCTTAGCCAGGTAGCCATTCTTGAGATTAGCCACATGCTCTATGGATAGCCCTCTTGAGACTTAATAACCCAAGTTCTTTTACAGCACAGAGATACCATCGCCCCTCTAACAGCAGGAATCAATTATAACAAAACAACACCCCTCTCCCAAATGTTCAGTTTCTCAGGGTNGATGGTTGTAGGGTGGGGGTGGAACAAAAAAATTTGGGTTCAATATCTTCTTTTAGAAAAAAAAAGGGGGAATGGATAAGGTATAAGATATTAAGGTAAATTATTGTATTTACTAGTAAACCAATTCAGTATAATAATCAGCCTTAGAAAATTTACACTGATATTTGTTTATTGATACAAATGCAAACTATTTTTATATTTCTATTTTAAGATAATTTATATATTGATACAAATACAGAACTATTTTGGTTGTGATATATATATTTCTACATCTACTTGAAATATTTTGTATATTGATACAAATGTGAAATTATATTTGTTATATTGTACTTATGTCTACCTCTGCTTAGGATATTTTGTATATTGATATATGTTCAGGATCATTGTTATATTGTATATTGTACTATACATACATTCCTACCTCTGGTTAAACTATTTTGTGTATTGTCACAATCTTGAGGTCATTATCTATATGGTACATCTATTTATAGACTGTTTATTTTGCTATATGAAGCTTTAGTCCTTAAAGTTATTTTAGTAGAGAAGACTTATGGAATTATAGTCATTCAGGCTTGTCATTTCTATAGTTATGTTAGTTAAATTCTCCAGATTTATAGAAACATATGTCAGATGGATAGGTAGTCTTCAAACACTTCATAGACCTAGAGAATATGGCATTTAAATGTTTTAATAACTTAAAATTCCGTTGACATGAGACACGAATGCTCCTGGCAACACTGATCTGATCCCGAAAGAATGTTGGGCTTCTTAGACATTTCCATTTGGAAGTTTGTCTTCTTCTTGGTGAGAAAATGGCCTATCGGGCAAAGAACTGCCCTTGCCTCGACCGTTGACAGTACGAATACTGTCCTGCTGATATGAGCAGGACACAAAGAAAAACGATTATTGAACTCTGCCAAGACAGGGTAAGATAGTCTTTCAAAAAAACCTGCTTCTGGAAATGGTCTGACAGACACTCTAGGCCTGTAGCCAACCTGAATGCACCAACTATACAGGAGACTCTAGGTGATTGTCTAGGCTGCCAGTTGTCTCTGTCTACTCTCGCAAGATTCCCGAAAATTACTTGCAACCTTCTCCCGTTTTTCAGGTGTTATTATATTCCTCCTCAGGTCTTTGATGGAGTTGAAGACTAGACAGTTACAATTACAAACTTTGTATATTGCAGTTAAAACTTATTAAATATTAGATTCAAGTTTTCCAGGATAGGACATCTTTTAAAATGAGCTGTGTGATATGCCATTTACTTTTGCTTCAAACTCCTCTGGATTTTAGTAAGTGTCACTTGTCTGGTGCTATTCATGTTGGTATAGTTCATCTTGTTCAGGTTATTATCTCATTCTTTCTGAATAATATTTGATAATTATTCCTATTGTAATTAGTTTATATTAGGTTAGAACTTTCTTATTTTAAAAAAAGGGGGAGATGTAGTAGATAGCTATTTTGGCTTTTAGCTGTAAGGTGGCCCCTTAGCCAGGTAGCTAAACCCCTCCCTTTTTAAGGCGGGGTCAAAACCTAAGCCCCTTGAAAAATCTGAGAGGCTATGTGAGCTGTCTCTCTCTTCCCTCAGCTTGGGATCGTTTCGTTTGTGATCGCTGAGATCTTAGAAGGCAGAGAATTCTCTGCTGGATTGTATTGCCTTATTGTCCATCCCTGCTCCCTCCCCTCTGTTCTGTAAGTTGCTCCTAAAATAAAGCTATCTTGATAAAATATATAAATAATTGAGCTGGCCGTATAACTGCTGTAATAAGAACGCATACAGAACATGGCTTGAGTAACCAAGAACCAGAGAGCAGATAGCCCAAAGACCTAGGGTAAAACCAAACACAACTAGCCAAAAACAAATAAACACACAAGACAACAACAAAAACAAACCAATAAAATCATTCCTAATGATACTCTGCTATACTCATAGATCAGTGCCTTATCCAGTATTCATCAGAGAGGCTTCCTCCAGCAGCAGATTGGAACAGATGCAGTGACCCACAGCCAGACATTATGCAGAAAGAGTGAGAGTCTAAATTAGAGATTTCCATCAAGTCCATCCCCTCGGAGCTCATGAAATCCTGCTGAAGAGGAGGAGTAAAGATTCTAAGAGTCAGAGAGGATGGAGGACAATAGGACAATACAGCCTTCTAAATCAACTGAGCAGTGCCTATGTGAACTCACAGAGACTGAAGCAGCAAGTATGGAGCCTACATGGGTCTACACCAGGGCCTCTGTATATTATATCTATTACCTTAGTATTTTTATGGAACTTTTGACTATGAGAACAAGTGGTTTACTGATTCTTTTGCATGCTCTTGGGACTCTTTTCTTGCAATTGGGTTGCTATGTCCAACTTTGATATGAGTATTTTTGCTTTATCTTATATTTTATTTTGTCATGTTTGATTGTTATTAGAAGTCTGTTATTTTCTAATAAGAAATAGAAAGGGATTTTTCCTTTGATGGGATTTTTCCTTTGCCATCTCTTTTTATTAGTATTGGTTTGAAGTTTAGTTTTTGTAGATATTAAAATGGCTATTCCAGCTTGTTTCGTAGGTCCATTTACTTAGAATACCTTTTTCTAACCCGTTATCCTAAGGTAATGTTTATCCTTTATGTTGAGGTGTGTTTCTTGGATGTAGCAGAAGGATGGATCCTGTATTCACATTCATTCTGTTAGCCTGTGTTTTTTTATTGGGGAATTGAGACCATTGATATTGAGAAATATTAATGACCAATGATTGTTCATTCCTGTTATTTTGTTGTTCGTTCTTGTGGTGGTGGTGTGTGTGTGTGAATGTGTGTATATGAGAGAGAGAGAGAGTTTGCCTCATAGGGTCATTTTTTTAACAGTATCCAACTCTGATTTACTATAGGTGCAGGTAGTAGCTTTGTCTCAGGGTCTTCAGAGGAGCTCAACTGTTATGGGTTCATTTGTGTCCTCCAAAATAGACATTTTGGAAATGAAATCATTGTGGGTATAATTAGTGCATATGAAGCAATTATAATGGACCTTAATCCAATATGTCTAGTGCTTTATAAAAGGTGAAAATTTGGAAACTCACAGACACAAGATACCCAGGGTCTACTTATAAATTCTCTAAGTGGAGTGACACATCTATGGGTGAAGTAATGTCTAGGATTGCTAGTAAACACCAGAGAAAGAAGAATGTCAAAAAGCTCAGTTAGAATAGGGGTTTGATTTTTTATTTCTGGCTGCCAGAACTAAGAGAGAATGAATTTCTATTGTTTTAAGACACCTAGTTGTGGGTACTTTGTTATGATAATCCTAGGAAATAAACACTTTAAACAACAAAAACTACCTTGCCAAGTTTGTACACTTCTTTTTAAGAAATACAGACTGACAATGGATTCTATTAGTTTCTGTTCCAAATCAAAGTGTATGGACTCTGATTGGGTCATCTTGTTTCTACAATTATATCTGGGAGGTAGAGTGGCATACCAACACTCATGTTGTAATTAAGAGAAAGTCATTCCCACAAAAGGAAGGAGCTGTCAATTGCCAGCTGCTGGGAGTGGGACAGTCAGTTTTCTTTAAGGATGTGGCCCCTGGTAGTTTGACCACACACCAGCAGATGGCCATGCACCTAAGAGCATATAGGCAGCACATGCTGGGCTTGATGGGTTAACAAAAAATGAGGGCATAAAGTATCTGGGTAGGAAAGGGAAGGAATCTGGAGGAAATTGGAGGAAAGAGGGCGAATATGATTAAAATACATTGTATTAAATGAAGAATTACTACAAATACTTCTTAAAGGAAAGTAATTGTTTATCTCATGGCCTGAAAAGATATTCCCAAAGTGGCTACTACAAAAATATTCCTCAGAATGGATTCTTCTGAGACAATTGTATGGTCCTAATGTCAAACTACCATGTATCCAACAAGAACAGATGAAGGTTGTTATATTTTTTCAAATTCAGAAGATGTTCCAAATTTTTAGAGTTTCAAAAACATGAGATCTGAAAAATCTTCCACGTTGATTAATATTTTCATTTTGATTTCCTGATTTGGCCTCTCAATGGCTACAATGCATAGTACAGAATAACATTAATTCCAAATGAACAACAAATCTTGCTGTGCACTCAAACATGAAGTCAATTTATGTCAAATGTTGCTGCATGGAGATTGAAATTTAATCAGCAGAAATCTTAACAGTGTATCTGTGAGTTTACTTAGCAGAACACTGTTTTATCTTTTAAGTCAACTCTAAAAGGAAGAAGAAAAGAAAAAAGTCAGGGTAAGTTTTCTTTTTTCTTTCTTTTCTTCTGACTCTAACTGGAAGCAGAATATTTTATGTATTGGCTCAGAGGGTGAATTTCATTTCCACTCTCTCAGCAGCAGCCAGTTTGAGCCTGATTTGAAGTTGATTGTTTTCAAGCAGTTACTAGTATACATGCATTTATTAATGGACAGGCACTGAGTCCCACTTCTCCTTCAATACTAATCTAGTTATGAAATGTGATTTTCAGCATCTCTGAATATACATGCATTGAGAAGAAACAGAATATGTTTATTTCAATACCTATCCAACTTTTTCTTTTAGTGAAACTTTGTTTTTCTTCCAAGTTAGAGGTCAGGAAATCTGGGCACTTCGAGTTTCTTCATCACTTGGTTTTTGTGGGCCACAATGGAGCTGGAACCCACAGCCTTACACATGCAGTCTCCCAGCAAACTACACACTCTAGCCCTTTAGGGTTCTGCCCAAGTGGAGGGAGTGGCTTTCTAACATATTGGCTGACCTCTTGACCAAAATTGCCAGTTATCCAGGAGCAAATCCTGCAACAAGGAGTAAGAGATTGTTGAAAGAAAGGTTTGGGGGAGGGAGAGAAAGCAGGAAAGGTAGGGCAGAGAGGAAAGAAAGGGAAAAAATGTAAGCAAAGGTAAAATTTTAGACCAGTTCTTCACTGAATCTTGATCTTAAAAGTCTCAGGTGATCATGGATTAAGTATCTCCTAGCTGTAGAACAGGCAAGCCAATTCATAGATACTTCTGTTTGCTCTTGTGGCAAAGTAGACCCAAGGGCAGGGATCCAATAAGAATCACAGGTATGTTATCAGAAAATCAAATATAAGAATCTGGTAAACAACACTAAAAAATGTTCAATGGGATCCAGAGGTGTATTGGCATAATGACATAATGATAGCATCATTATGTCAAGTATATTCTAAAAGAATTTCACTGGGATGGAATAAGAACTTTCTGATTTAGCTTCTCTCCAAACTTAGGTGGCTTGTGTTAGTCTTCTGAGCTGTAGCCCCAATGCCTAGCCTAGACTCCTGAGTAACCAAAACTCAGGCTGGTCTCCAGTGTCCTCAGTCCCCATTAACATGTCTTAGAGAATCCAACAGACACCAGCTCAGTTTCCGTCTTTAATTTGAAATCTGATTGACTTGTGACACAGGCTGAATTGAAGACTAAACATTATCTTTGATAATACTGCAAAGCTAAAATTGTCCAAATTCGTTATTTTAGATACATAATGTTTTAAACATTAGGTACAATTTTAAAGCCTACTTATTAAGCTTTTAATTATGCATGCAGAAATTCCAATTAATAATACCATATTTCTACATATCTCCCTGCCACTGTAACAGCTGCTCTTTTCAAATTGGAATTTATATATTTTTAAAAGGCCTAGTCATTGTCTGGATAACTAGCTTTCTATGTTATGCTTCCATTTGTCTCAGCTTCCTGCTAGGAACCATCTCACGCTAAGAATGGAAGCTGAATGGACATTGCTCCCGAAAGCCATAGCCATTGGCATCAGGATGAGCCCAACAGAATCCAAAATACAGTTTGTACTCCACATAGCCTATGCATGTGCATGTGCAAAAACTCTTCCCCCAATTAATCCTAATATTTCTGTGGGCACAGAAAGGCAGGTCAGCTGTCTTTTCAATTTATGTCAAATTACGTATTATTTCACTCTTTTATTTATAGTGTTGTCATTTTACTCCTCATGGATCAGTAGCTCAATCCATGTGGGTTGGAACTCCTAGAGTCAAGCCTCTGGCTAGGGACCCTTGGATTCTGTGAGCCTCATTTATTGTTTCCTTTTTGACCAACTCTGAAGAAGATATACAATCCTTCTTCCACATCAACCTTCTTCATGGGCTACTAGAATCCAGAAGAATATTCCAAAGAGTTTACAAATGCTGTAACAAATTATCATAGGATCCAAGTAAAATGGCCTGAATTTGGCAGGTGGACAGGCTTGGATCTCCTTTCTTTGTAGGATTTATAAGTGTGGGAGTGTCTGAGAAAAGGCAGTTATGGGGAAAGGAGCAACGACAAGAGAAGGTGATTTGCCTCTTGAGTAACCCTTGCCAGGAGACTCACAGGGCAATCAAGAGTGACTGTAAGCAAAATTGACAAGAGTCACTTCCTTCAGTCCTGACTCAGTCTTCTCATCCATGTTTAAAGAACTCGTGTCTAAGTCCCAATGTGAGGAAATTCCAAGAGGAGAAATTAGGAGGTAACATGTAAAGACACTGACATGCTGAAATATCAAATACATTTACACCAATAGCGTTGTTGGTTATTGTAAGCAACACAGCATTGCTAGATCACTCCTGTCAAGGATCATGGGTGTTTTATTTTTTTGTCAAATTGTTATTCTGGTTATCTAGGTCCATACCTTCAAACAAGGCAACAAAATATAGTGTGTTCAAAAAGTACCCTCCAAATTACAATGCAAGATTGAGGGCCCTGAGGCAAAGAGACCTTAGAAAGACACCATTACGGGAAGCCTCCACGATTTTAGAGTTGAAGACCAGGTACAGCCTCCTCTGCTAAGACCCTATGGGCACACCATTATAACAGGAGCATCAACTAGTTTCCACCTTGGGGAAAGGCAAAAATCATTATCTCATTTAACTGAAATAAAAATGAAGGAAAATGGACTAGATGGTGCATAAAGCATGTGCATAGAGTTCAAAGAACACTTGTGAAGAAATAATAGAACACCTGAATTCCAATATTTTGCCACCTGTATTAAAAAAGAAGTCTGTGTCTATACTTAAGAAACACATTTAGTCTTTCTTGCCATCACCTTCTTTTCCCTTTGTCTCCCAATTCCAGCAGGAACCAAACAGGAACCAAACAGCAGCCATCTTCATCAGATAAGCTGTGCTTGCTTGTAGAATATCATCATGGGTGGGCTTGTTGTGTTAACCATTGATGCTTTCTCACAGAGGAGAGTGAGGAAGGTCATTGGACTCACATCTGAAGTTCCAGCAGCTCCTCAAATATTTGCATGCAATGCTTCTCTAATTGCAGGAGGCTTCTGGAACTGGAGATATCCTAGAGTCTGGAGAAGACAAATATATACTTGGTTAGGGAAAGACATCATCCTTTCAGAGCAAAGACTTTCCAGCACAGCTGCTCTGAGGTCACTGGTGCTATGTAAGGAAGCCCAGTGAACTCATGCATTCTGCAGTATGAATTTTGGTGGAATGTACTTTGCTTTTTCTTTGTGACTTTATGAGAAAGGAATAGACATTGTTCACATCTTCTCAGGGTAGAAACTCTCCCAATACTTGTCTTGATGTAGCACAATTTCTTTTATTTTTCTTAGAGCATTTTAACTTGAGTGTGGGTCACTACACAATACTAGTTGTTTTGTCATATTTTTGAACATTCATACAAATAAACTCACGTTGCTATTTTGGGGGATTTTTTCCCTTTACACTATGCTTGTAGTAGTTGGATATAGCCATTTTGCCTTTAATTTCATTTCTGAAAAGTATTTACTGGATATATACAGTTTGTATATCCATTCTAACATTGAGGTATATGGAAATGGTTTCCAAATGTTCATCTGATAAACACTATTCTTCAAAGTTCTTGTATTCTTTCGAGTACATTATCAAAAATATGATACAACCTCAGTTTTATTAGAGGATGCCAAACTGTTGCAAAGGTGGTGACACTGATTTAAATTTCCACGAGCTATAATTGGGAATTCCCATTATCCATACTAGTCTGATCATTATCAGACTTTTAGTGTTTATTACCTGAAATGCAATAAACTGTAAGGTTAAAATTACATTTCCTTGATTACTAGTTAGGTTGTCAAATATATTCCTGAATGCTTTGATATTTACTCTATTGTACATGGCATTTTAATTTAGATTCCATTTCCCCTTAAAAATAAAGTCTTTGAGATTAAATTACTTAAATAGGATACATCCACTCTGAATGTGCTGTTCTATGAGTTTTGACAAATGTATCCAACCATAACCCATATTAAGATAAAAAAAAAATCCTTAGAGGATAGGGAAATGGCTCAGTGGGTAAAACTGCTAGCCATGAAGGCCAGAAAAGCCAAGTTTGACTTGTAGCACTCACTTAAAAAGCATCTGCAATCCCAGTACTCCTGTGTTAAGATGGGAGAAAGAGACAGGAGATTGCCTGGAAGTTCAGAGGCCAGAAATGAGAATTGGCATGTTTCAACAAAGAAGAAGGAAAGAACTGACTCCTGAAACTTATCATCTGAACTCCACATAAATACACATTCTTTCACACACACACATACACACACACACACACACACACACACACACACAAATATTA
>LZPO01018187.1:28064-40011 GCA_001675575.1 Neotoma lepida | reverse complement strand
ACGGGTGTTAGGAACCAAACTTGGGATCTCTAGGAGATGGTGGTAGTTTGAATGAGATGCCTCCTAGAAGGCTCAGACATTTGAATACTTGGTACCCAGATGGTGATTGTTTGGGGAGGATTATAAGACATGGCCTTGCTGGAGGACGTTTGTCACTGGGCTTTGAGGTTTTAAAATCCACATGCTCTCCTAGGTTGCTCTCTCTGCTTCCTGTTTGCATTTTGAGATTTGAAGTCTTGGCTGCTGCTCCAGCTTGCTGCTGCTCTGCCAACATGGCCTATTACCTCTCTGGAACTGTAAGGCAGATAAACCCTTTCTTCTATAAGTTGTCTTGGTCATTTTGTTTTATCAGAGCAAAAGAAACATGACTAGTACAGAGACCAGCAAGTTCTCTTAACAACTGAGCCATCTCTCTAGTCCCTGCTGTAGGTATTTCTTAATCTAATCATTGTGACAATTGAGTTTATCACCACAACTATGCAGCAAAAATTAGGAAAGATATCACCACCCCAAAACCAGCTCCAGCCACAGGTGGATCAGAAGTCACAACTACAAGGTAAGTCAAGCCACTGGATGACAACAGATTAGCTTTGCTAGTCATACAGCACCATAGTTCTTGCAGCCTTTGAATCAAGTGGCTGGTTAGGGTGGAGAATTTTGTGAGATTGTTTATTTATTTCTTTTCTGATGCTGTTACAATCACCATAACCAAAAACTTGGGAAAGAAAGGGTTTATTTGGTTTACACTTCCTGGTCACAGTCCATCACAGGGTAAGAACTCAAGGTTGGAACTGGGAGGCAGGAACAGTGGAGGAATGATTTTTGCTGTCTCTCATCCACAAGTCTATTTAGCTAGCTTTCTTATATAGCTTGGGACCACCTGACTAGAGATGGTGTCACACACAGTTGGCTGAACCCTCCTAGTGAATCAATAATTAAGAAAATCGCTCACAGAAATGTTCACAGGCCAATCTGATGTAGGTGTTTCCTCAGTCAAGGCTTTCCTCTCAATGATTGTAGGCTTGCATCACAAAGCTAATTAGGATACCTTATTCCTTGTCAACTTAACACACAAACACACCATTTTAGGCTGTAACTGTTCATTCTTTGTACACAATATCTCATGTTAATATTGTACATCACAGTTCAACTTCTTAAAGTTCCACATTCTTACTTTTTTTTTACTACTTTAAGAGTAAACCGTTTCTTTAAAAATCCAAAATCGCTTAACTGTGGAGAATCCTGTAAGATAAAACCTTACATTCATTCATTTTTAAAAGGGAAGAATTGAGGTATAACAAGTCAGATCAAAGCAAAATCCAAATCCAAATTCTGTAGCTCAATATCTGACATCTGGGACTCACTGATAACCTTCTGGGCTACTGAGTGCTTGGGCATGCTCCTTCACCAGCTCTGCAATCCACAACACACACATACAACTTGCATCACAAGCTTAGACTGGCTCCAGTGCACACCTGCCCGTGTCATTGGCTGTCATCCCATTGTTCTGGCATCCCCAATATCCTGAGGGTCTCCACTGAAACTGAGGCTGCATCTGCACTATAGGCATCTTCTGACCTCTCCACATGGACTCCAATCCTGCCACANAGGGCAAAGTCTAATCTTCTCTCCATGATCCTTTAAGTCTTGCAACTTTCCTGCTTTTAAAACCAGTATCTTGTAGGAGACTCTTCTACACTCCAAAGTTGAGCTGCCAGCATGACTTGTAGTTTTGCTCACTGTAGACCATAGCTTCTGTACACTCATCCTGAGGAAAATACTTTCTATTGTTGAAGTGAAACACAGAAGATTAGACTCAATGGTGCTGATCTCTTATTAATCACAGCTGATTCTTCTATATTANCTGAGCATGAATCAGAGATTTTTTTAATTCCAAATATCACACAAATGGTCCCAGTAGCATCCCTGCTTCCCTCTGTAATTACAAAAGCCAGCCTCCATTGTCTGCCTTCTCTCAGAATTCTTCTCTTGTAAACTCTCACAATAGTTCATTAAGCTGTGAATGGCCAATGTCTTTTCTACCACAAAGTTCTAAACACTTTCAGAACCCTCCAACAAAACAATATGGCCAGGTTCATCATAGCAACACCCTTCCCAGGTACCAGTTTCTGTTCTGTTTTGTTATTTATTGCTGTAACAAACACCATGACCAAAAGCAGCTTGGAGAAGCAGGGGTGTGTTTGATTTATACTTCTAGGTTATAATCTATCCTATAGGGAAGTCAGGGTAAGAACTCAAGACAGGCAGTTAGAGGCAGGAATCAAGAAAAATTCTGCTTGTTTTCACATATACTCACTGTTTAGCTGTCTTTCTTATACAGTCAGGGCCACCTGCCTAGGGATGGTTATGCCCCAGGGAACTGGGCCCTCTTAGGTCTTTTAATAAGACAGTTCCTCACAGACATGCCCACTGTCCATTCTGATCTAGACAATTCCTTAACAAAGGCCTTCCTCTCAGATGACCCCAGCCTGTGTCCAGTTGACAAGTAAAGCTAACTAGGAGAGATAGTAACTCATTCTTCATGTCAAGTCAGAACTGGAAAAGAAATCCACATTGTCATTACCCATATCTTAGAGTGCCATCTTGAGATGTTGTCATCTTGAGAGGGAACGTACTGCTCGAGATGCAGATGCTCTGGAGACCTAAAAACAAGGAATAATCAGGACTTGGAGTACCCAGGTACATTTGGCCAGAGTATCTCAGAGAATCTGGGAACATCCTGCCTTAGTTTTTGNTGGCAGATGCGCANACGTAGCACTGGTACAAAGAACCCACTGATAAATACAGGCAGCAGAGAATGAACCTGCAACAGAGAACGAAGCCTGAGGATTGCTGAGGCACTCTGAGACTTGACCAATGGTTGTTCAGTCCCCAGAGCTGCCTCCCTGTCACATGTGCTTTGCTGCTGGCCAAGGATGAGAACTCTGAGCCCCAGGTCTCTGCTTTTCTTGGTTTGATGGCTGTTCTTGATTGTCAACCTGACTATATCTAGAATTAACTAAAATTCAAAAATGGAGAGTACACCAGTGAGGGATATTTTATTTAATTTGAAGTAGGAAGAACCATCCACTTCTGCTCTGAATCTCAAGGCAGGAAGACACACCTTTAATCTGGGCCACACCTTCTGCTGCAAGTCTATATAAGGACATGGAAGAAGGAAGCTTTTGCTCTTTGCCTGCTTGCTCTTGCCTTGCTAACAAGTCCATTCCCTCACCGGCATTAGAGCCTACTTCTTCGGGATTCCAGTGTATACTCAAGACCAGCTGAGACATCCAGCCTCACAGACTGAGCAACTTCTGGATTTTTGGACTCTCTTTTCATAGGCAGCCATTGTTGGACTAGGTAAACCAAAGTCTGTAAGTCATTCTACTAAATCTCATATATACATATGTATATATACATAACAAATATATAAAATAAATTAATGAATACAAACATGTGTATTTATAAATATATAAAAATAAGTCCAATATATAACAAATATATAAAATAAATTAATAAATATTTATAATATATAAAAATAAATCATATATATATCTACATATATATACACATATATATTAGAGAGCAAGAGGGAGAGTGAGGTAGGGAGTTTCATTCTATGAGTTTCACTTCTCTAGAGAACCCTAACTAATACAATCATTTCTATAGCTTCCCCCTCTTGCATGTGGTTTACTGCTGGGTGGGATCTGAAAGCACTGGGAAAGGAATGTTGGTGACCTGAAGTGAGTTTCATGAGAACAAGTGGCTATGAAAGATTGAACATGGCCTGGGAGTCATTTCTGGTTTCCTGTTTGAACATGTAGCTCCTTCCTTATACATGCTCCTGCTGTAATGTAGAAGCATCTGTGGTGACACNCCCCAACCATTGAATCTACACCATTGTGAAATTTGAACCTCTAAAACTGTGAGCTGAATAGAACTTGTTTCTCTACAGAGTTTGCCTGCCTGTGGTTTTCTTTGTAGTAACAGAACAGATGATATAAATNGTTTATCATAAGCAGCCACATGTGTCAGTGTCCCATGTCCAGTGATCATAACGCCTGTAAAGATGAGTGAGTCAGAGGTAGGGGACAGAGGGCAACAAAGTCCCTTTTCAGGAAGAGCCACTCTCTAACAGAAAGGCTTTCTAGCAGGAATGAATGTGTGATGATATTTTATTTGCAGAGAAGCCAAAATGTGTAAGTCAGTGCTCAGTCAAGAAAATGGAGCCTCTCTAGGTATGTTGAGAATAGGGGGCTGGGTATAGGGATGCAANCTAACACAAATATGAGAGAATCTGGAAGGGAGGTGGAGACTGAAGACAGAGCACAGGTACAGATGGGTGACCAGAGTCTGCATCAGATGCTGATGCAGACTTGGCAGTAGGGNGGTGGTAGGGATGCCTCTGGAAATCATCATTCTACCAAAAGTGCTGTTGGTGTTGAGTTGCTATATCATAGGCTTATGGCCGTGTTCCTGAGGGAGTTTTGCAGCTAGTGCTTTTCTTGTTTTCACAGATCATCATGTTCATAACTGACATTTATGGTTTCCATCTTCCACTACCTTTTACCTGATCTTTTTCTTAGAAAGTCTTTTATCTGGTACTAGTTCCTGTTCTGGGGAAATATACAATCTTCATTTTTACATTCCCGCACTATTACCACACACACACATGCACACACACACACACACACACACACACACACACACACACACACACGTGAAAGAGATATTTGGTTACCCATGTACTGTTTCCATGGAGAATCCCTGGGAACCTGCCTCACTTTAACTAGAATCCTCCAGTCTCCCACCATCCTTCCAGTAACAATACTCCATTGTCCAGTGATCCCCCTAGGATCATAGTCAGCCAGTCTATCAGCTTCTTCATTGCTTGCTGGTTCACTGGCACAAGGATACCAAATGGCCAGATTGCTTCAGCATCTAGTGAGAAGACAGGATTGTACTCACAGAAGGATGCCTTATTTTCTTTGAAACCAGCCCTCTAAGTCAGTCTATCTCTCAGAGTTGTGGGAATATGGAGAAAAACATAGGCTGTTTGGACATTTGGTATATTAATGAGGGAAATCTCTTCATTTTGACCTCTTGGTCCCAGATCTATGCATCTTGACTATGGGAGAGATAGCATCTTATATTACATGGGGACTCTGAACATATGCTTTGTCTCAGAACGTGACACCATCCACATAGTCTTTCACCACCTACTGGCGCTGGCATTAAGTTATCAAATGGCCACTTGACTGTTGTATCATTCCTGCTAATCCAGAATGATGAAGAACACAATAAATCCACTGACTACCATGACATCATTCCATCAGCACACTTTATTTACTGCAACTTGAATTTCCTGATCTAAGTGACATTCCATGAAGCATTAGGCAGTGAAGATGGTACTTGCAGTTTAAATCTACAGATGGTNGGTTCAGGGGAAATTCTGAACAGAAGGAAGGTCCANTCATTCAGACTGAGGGAATTTTCCAGGGAGAGACAGGGCCTGCTTTTCTCATACAGAAGTGTGCCAATGCAATTAGCTGGCTGTNCCCCTGAATTACTTTTCTGTTGTTGTGATAAAACGCCATGAGCAAGGCAGCTTACAGAAAGGATAGTTTATTTGGGCTTACAGTTCCAGAGGGAGGGTGGGAACAGAAGGCCAGAACAGGAATCTGAGAATTCACGTCTTCAGTCATGAACAGNACATAAAGATAGGGAGGGAACTGGGAGTGAGTCAAAGCTATAGCCTTTGGAATCCCACCTCCAGTAATGTGCTTCTTTCAGCAAGGATGGCAGCACCTCCTAACAGTTCTGTAAGCTCCTCAAAGAGCACAACCAACCAGAGACTGGGAATGCAAACNTGTGAGCCTATAAAGCACATTTCTTATTCAAACCACTACATCCCCTGACACCTTCAAGAGACCACACAATGAGCTCAATATTGCCTCCTGCTGGTGCCATATTGGTCACAGTGGGAATCTGAAAACATATGCAAATTTGTTGGCCCTCCTTTCGTCCAGAGATCAGCTATCTCATCGTGAATCTGGACTAACTTTGATGACTTAGTTCTAACTAATAGAGATGATGCTACCAATGATGGTACCAAAGTTATAACACCACATTCATCTTCACAACAACAACAATATCATTCCACTCACATGTGTCTCTTTTGGGGCATTCGTTGTGGACAGCCACCATGTAAGACCTGCTATGTATCATATCATTCAGTTGATAATCCCAGCAGAGCTCCAGTTGACACCATCAGCTGCCAGGAAAGTGAGTGTGCTGTCCAGTCAGGCCGCAGACAACTACAACCATGGCCAATATNTCTTACACTGACTAGGAACTGCCCACAGAGAGCATTGACCTCAGCTCTTACACTGCAGTGGGTCCTGAGAGAACTGTACTGTAGCTACTGGTTCGTGCCATTCTGTATGTCAGGCTTCTCTAGCAGAGTAGTCATCACCTGGACCCAGAGAGATAGCCAAGGGCATCGGGTAGTATACAGAGCTGGTCCCTTCTCCAGGAATCAGCACACCCGAAGGTTGTCACAGGTGGCAATTAGGGGAGCAGACACTTTGACGACTCTCCTCCTCCCATTCAATCTCTTGCCAGCCTTCCCACTGGTCAGACCCACCAGAAGCCAGGGGTAAGGGGACTTTTGCTAGAATCCTTAGAGGCCACACTATTAGGGACAAACTGTTTCACCCTCTAGCTTCTCCCAGAGTGGAGAAGAGACATGGGTAAATAGGATTAAAAGAGAGAGCCCTATGACTCCCCTTTTTTCAATGGCAGAATCCTACCTTCAGAAGCCTTAGAAGGGGCAGAAAAGGAGAAGGGCTGGCAAGATTGTATGTCACAGTTTTGACTACTAGAGGGAACATCTCTTACCCAAATGAAGACCATGACGAATTCAAATGAAAGANTGACCATTTATGACCCAAGGCTAAAGAGACATGCCATGAGATCTGTGTACATCTTCACCCAAGACCAAGATGTAGCAGATAAAAGACGATAACACACTTAGATTATAGAGATGGTGCATGCAATAGCAAGTGCATTCTAAACCCAGTACTCAGGGTGTTCTCAAATCCCCCCACATTCCCTTCCCTTTCCNTTTCTCTTGGTTTCTTAGTATTTTGCTTCTTGAAGCCACCTTTGCTGATGTCTCTCACATCCATTGGCACTGCCTGGGACAGAGGCCTTCAGTCCTCCCTACATCCAGGAGAAAGTCACACTATGTGTGCCATTCCCCCATTCTATGCCCACACATCTACCACCTGGCTTTACTTCCTGGGTTCTCACTTAGCTACCTGAGCAGGCCATTCCTCCTCATAGCCCATCACTAGTTGTTCACTATCTCTANCACAGCCACTCACAACCCTTCATTGCCCTCTCAGGAGCCATTAGGAGACATGTAATTGGGCCCTCTACACGTGCATGGCCAGCAAGGTCAAGACAAGATCACCAGCAGTGATGCTTGGAGGAGGTGTGAGGCTCCAGACTNCAGGCTGGAATTCAGGTTCCAGTTGTCATTCACGGGGAGAAATACTTCCCTCTGTTTGGCAGCTGGGGGCTATGACATGCGACGTGTGTCTGTCACCATNCACAGTTCCTCACAGCCTTCCTGACACATTTTGATGGAAAAGTGCTCCCCCATGTGTAATTGATGCATGGCAGGCCGGTGCATCTGGCATTCTAGCAGGCCTAAGCTAAAATGAGCTTTTCTTTTGTGTGTCTCCCCCTTGACTATTCTTTCTCCTTCGGTCTGGTGTTTCATTGTAGCAGAGTCTTCTTTGCTTTTCCTAATGCAGTGTCTCTTCAATCAGTACACATATACGAAGTACCCACTGGATTTAAGGAAACCTACTAGATGCCAGGACAGATTCTCCTCTCAGAACCCATTTTTCTTCCTTTTGTCTCTCTACTGAGGATTTTGCCATAACCAGTCACCAGAAGACTGTNCTCAAGCTACCCCGTGCTTCCCATCTTTTCCAGAAGCACAGGGACCCCCATTTTCATGGCTTCTGCTTCCAGCTAGATAAGCTTGCCTCTGGAGTCTTCCAGCTGTAGGTTAAGCCTAAATTAAGTCCCTTCTCTTCTGAAGTCACATCTCTGACTTAGCACTCAGATTCACATCTTCCTATGCTTTCTGGCTACCTTACCTTACCTTCTGACTTTTGTTTTAGGAATTCATATTTTAATTATCCAGATTAAAATCTCACCATTGCCTCCCATGTTCAATATTCAGGTGGCAAGTCAATCCTTTTAATTATACCTCAGGAAGGCCATCTCTGTCTTTCTCCCAACCAATTTCCCCTGTCTACTTTAATCCTCCAATGTCTGGTTGCCAGGGGTCTCCCTTTCTACACATTCTCCCTATAAACATGCTCTTTGAACATCACCTTGAGGACAACTCCGAAGAAGCCAATTTTNCATCTTCATCTACCCAACATCTCCAAGGATCCTGCCACTTCGAACACCTAGAGAGTCATTGATCATTCCCTGACCCCCATGAATACCATGACTGAACTCAGGAGGAAGACAAGCACACCTGAGATGCAAACTCACCTCAGGAGTGGGACAAGAGAACTCTAGGATCTCCATGGACCATGGACACAGTGGTACAGGAGAAATATGGATAAAGCTCACGAGGATCATTTACTGGACAAAAGCCACCAGTGTTAGAATAATAGTGACCAAATGGAATNCTTTTCAGAAAGAAAGAAAGTCTGGCATGGTAGACTACCAGACTGCTACAGCTATGCTGGACCAGTACACTATCCATGGTACTGCCAGAGCAGAAACAACTAACCATAGTCATCTATGAACTCCCTCCAGAACACCCAGGGCTACAGAGAATCATATTCATCAGTTCAATTACACCATCAAAAGAAGAGCTTTGTATATTCATCTGATGACTANCTAACAGCCATTCTGTGCTTAATAATGAAAACCACCAGTTTTATTATGTTTATGGCTTCTTTAGGTCAGAAAGACTGACATGCGCAATGGAGAAAACTGGTCTTTTCTACAGGTGATAGCCAAGGGGATGTTTACAGGGAGGATGTGTAAGAAGGTACAGGGAGGATGTGTAAGAAGGTAGAGCTTTCGCAACCAACCTGGGGCTTCAGCTTGGAAGACCCAGAAACCAGTTCTAACTTGAAGTCGGGAGATTGGTTGATACTCATAGTTGATACTGAGTTTGAGCAGACTTCAGCTGGCCTGATAGCAAGAGTACCTGTGTGTATCCATAGGAGTTATTCTCAGCATTTTTGGACCACAGTAGGGCTGGTCCAAAAGAGAACTGAANATGTGTATGGCATTTGTGTGATCTGGACTTGAAGGCTCCACTGCTCCCTTCTGTTACTTCAGACCAAGTCCAAAGGCCTTCCCAGATTCAGTGGGAGAAGACACCATTTCTGCCTCTCAATGATCAAGAAAAAAGGCTCTAGNAGAGCATGTGTTAGAAGAGAAACTGTGAGAAGTTTGGAAAATATGGTACCTCTCAACACTACCCTTCCTCCACAAAACTCATGTTTGTTAAAGTGACATCAAGACATTCCTTCCCTGGAGGAGAAAAGGAGCAGCTGTTGCTGCTGTCTTGGTCTTGGGTGAATAAAATAGAGAGAGGAAATTTTAATTTTATCCTGAGACCATTTCTATAACCCATGCTACTCCTTCCCACTCCCTCCCTCCGAGGGGTCTATAAATGCAAATTTACAAATCAATACAAGTAAAGATCCTCACAGGTATTTTAAGCTGTTTAGAATTATGAATTAGATCCCATTTAATGATTCTTAGATTACTCAGATAAAGTAGCCTTCTGACTGTGTTTCCTTAAGACTAACTCTCAACTATGTGGCTATACTTANAAATTAATTGGTTGACATTTTTCCTGGTAGTATCTTTACATTATCTTTCATATGATCCAAGTTTTCCAAGGCTTCAAGTATAAGTATATAAGTATGTGGATTTATCTGAAATGACTGTTATAGCCTCCACTCAGACTTGTCTCACTCCTGTCCCACCTGATGAAGGAATGCCAGCCTGAGACCTAATGTTCCTGGGGAAATTCCTCATGTATAGGCACTCAGTTACCACAACTGCAAACTCTTTGGGGAGGAGGTACCCTCTCTTTTTTGACCTATACCTATACCATGCTGATTCTTGGACCACTACCAATATTCCAGCCTATGACCATCCCAGGAGATCAAGTCATTTACTAAGGGGTCCTAGAACAGTTGATTTTGGACATAAGAGACTTCAGGAGATGGCCTAATTCTTGTGAATTGAGACCATTCTNCTTATACTGAGTGTAGGGGTGTGGAAAGTCCCGATGGATTAGAGCATGGTACTCTTAATATCTTTTCCCTCTCTTCTAGTGCAAGGCATTGCATCCTAGAACTTGCAGGATTCCTCCAATCCTGTACTCTTTTTTCATAATCTCTTTCTCCTTCCCTTATTCTTCTCAAGTACATTATTTAAGTTTCTTTATTATGTGCGTGTATGTGCGTCTATAGGGGGCATGTACACATTAACACAGTGCTTATGGAGGCCAGAAGAAGATGTTGAATCCCTTGGAGCTGGATTTATGGAAATTTGTGAACCAATTGACATGGTTTCTGGATACTGAACTCGAGTCCTCTGCAAAAGTAATATACTTTTTTAACCTTTGAGCNATCTCTCTGGCTTCTCAAGTTCTTTCTTCTCCAATGTGATCCCAGTTGCCCCATTTCTTTGGAAGTACTAGAGTTCTCTACAGAAATGACCAAGTCCAAATTTTGTATTAAATCTATGTCATGAAATGATCATTTAGATGCTGAAATCCTTATTTGGGCACTATATGATAGTCAAATTCTCTTGGATAAGTTTTGCCTTATTTTCTGAACAGTCCCAGATTTATTATGTTTAGGGATCGTTCACATGGATCCTTTCCATCAACAGCTAAGACACACCCTTAGAGAGATGTATTCTATACCCAGTCACTACCAAATTCTTACAACAACCCCCAACTAGATCATGAAGAGTTGGAATTTTAATTTGAGTTGGTATTCCACAAAACCCTGTTTTTACTAGAACTCAGCCAGTTTCCCCTAAAATCTCTTAAACTATTAAAGCAGAGTTGGGAGTAGTCTCCAGGCTATACTCAGAGGCAGCACTGTTCTAGAAGGTTGAAATATGTTCCTGAAACAGCTATAAAATCCAGTCCCCAGTCCCAGCATGTTCTCTTCTCCCCTGGGACACTCCTAATACACACATGAGTGACCAGAAGAAGTCTGAGACCTCTGTCCCAAGAAAAGCCTGCTTGCATGGTTGGTCATTGGAACCTGGGATTTCAGGAGAGTTACAAATATTCTCNGAACTAATAAGATGGCTTGGGGTTCCTAAACAGTTTGTGCCAGCAAGATGATGTATAGCAAACACCTGGTTTCATGCTGGGAGTCTGCAATTTGAGTACTTATCAAGGAGAGGTAGACAATAAAACCTTGGGCATGGAGTACAGAATGTGCCTAGTAGATAATGCATGTCACTGCTTACCTTTGGAGGAATTTTACTTTCAATAAAAACAGTAGGAGAACACTAATGTCTGCAATAGAAAAGAGGGAGAAGGATCTGTGCCTGGAATTAAGGGAAATGGATGTTTAGCATAATGTGTACCTCAAACGGTGTTCTTTGTAGGATCAAACATCACAAGCTAGAGCTGTGTAAAAACAAACAAATAAACAAAAAACAAACCTAAAACTTTAAGTGGTTTTAAATGAAAAGTAAAAGATGGGGTGAAACTTGAAGCGCATACAATAAAAGTATTTATAAATTTTAAAATCACTTGCTTCATGAAATTCAGTATTCTTAAAGTGTGTTTGTGTGTGTATGTGTGTGTGTGTGTGTGTGTGTGTGTGTGTGTGTGTGTGTGTGTGTGTGTACAGTGCCT
>LZPO01018187.1:0-11350 GCA_001675575.1 Neotoma lepida | reverse complement strand
ACACACACACACACACACACACACACACACATAAAAACAAAAAGAGGCCATGAATTTAAGTGGAAGCTGGATGGAGGGGTATATGGGCTGGATTGGAGGAACAAAGGGAAGGGTGAAATAGCATAATTATATTAGAATCTCAAAAAATATTTTTACAATGTTAGGCTTCACAGGCAGGATGAAACATTGTATTTTGTATAGTCCTTTTTAATTTTTTATTTTATTTTTTGTTCATTTGTGAGATTGTAATTTAATCACATTATTTCTCTCTTTTCTTTCCTCCCTTCAAACCCTCCCATATACCCTTCCTAGATCAGCAACAAATTCATGGCCACTTTTTTATTAATTAATAATGCACAACTTTATACACACACGTTCCAAAACATAACCTTTTGAGTTCATACCTTATTACTTGTATGTATGCTTTCAGAGCTGACCAAGCTGACCNTTTGGCATTGGAAAACCAGTTGGTGTGCTCTTCCCTGGGGATGGGCACCTCTCTCAAGCCTAGCTTTACTCAGTTGTCTGTAGTTTTCNTTTGTAGGGCTGAGGCCTCATGGTCTTTTCCTTGTTCAGTGTAGAGGCCCATAGAGGTTTCCTAGTGAGATCTGAGCTTGCTTTACCCAGCAGGGCTGCATTAGAGGATTGCTTGACTATGTGCATGGTTACTAGGGTCTGCACTTGGCTGTGCTNGGGGGAGGTCTTTTGCTCCACCCCTTGGCATTCCTATAAATAGCCCTTTAGACGAGACAGAAGGGGCCAGTGGATAAGGATCCAGGCCCTCCCGAGGCTATCCTATGTTTCTATCTGTTTCTCTCCCCTCTATCCTTCTATCTAAATCTCTTATCCCTCACTCCTCAAGAGTACCCTGGTGTAAAATGTGGGAGCTGGTTATCCAGCTGGCCTCCGACAGTCCAGTTTGGCATGTTCATTGGTGTCCTTGTTCAGCTCATATTTGGGAATACATGTTTTGGAGCCTCTACAGGTATAGCTTCTGATGTTACTCATGGTCACAGAAGGTGCAATGCAAGCCTCCAAAGGAAAGAGACAACCAATAGTCCTATCTAGCTATGATGCCTATGAACCACATCAACAACCAGCATGGCATGATAACGCTACAGATGCAGTAGTGGCACACAAACCTTGGTGGTAACTAGTAGCTCTCTAATTGGACTTAAGACCATTCAACAAGAGGGATACTGTTCCTGGTACTAGAAACATAACTGACTACTCAGNGCTGGTGAAATCATAGTTACTGGAAGAGAACCCACAACCACTATTTTACTAAACCAGCATTATCCCTTACAATAGTACATTTTGTATAGTTTTAACCTGTATTNTGTGATTTAAATAAATCATTGTGTTACTGATGGGGTACACAGATTAGGAGATGTTGGAGGTTTGGTAGAGCCTTGCTTTCTGAGTTTCTGGAATGAAACTCAGGGCACACCTGAAAACAGAAGAGTATAAGAAGTTCCTATACAATTGAACACTTCCATATGGTCTTGGTGAACTGAGCAGTATCTTTTCAGCAGAAGAGTTCTTCTGATTGCCTCTTTATTCAGTCCCTATGCCTGGGAGTGCCCTCTGCAAAAGTGGAATCTGGAGACAACAGAAGAGCTGCTCTAGAAATTCAAGCGAGAGGTGGGGATAGATAGCTCAGCCAGTAAAGTGCTTGCCCCNAAAGCCAGAAGACTTGAGCTCAATCCTTGGAACCAACATAAAACAGCTGGGCATGGTGGCATGTGATTTCAATCTCAGTTCTAGGGAGCTGGAAACAAGCAGATTTCAGAGGCTCACTGTTCAGGCAGTTTAGCCTACTTGGCATGTCCCAGGCCAATGAGAGACTCTATCTCAAAAAAAACACAGGAGGAATAGATAGCATTTGAGAGAAGAAACCTCTGACTTCCTGACCTCCACAAACACATCCATCCACACCTACCTGTGCATCCATGTAAGACAAATTTCTAAATGGTCTTATTAAATAAAAACACAGAGCCAGAGATAGGGGTGAAAATCTGACAGAGATCAGAGGAATTAGGACCAGCTACCAGCCTCACCTCACAACACCAATGCTTCCAAAAGAGTGTTAGTGACTTCCTGTATCTCCATGCCTATATCCATTTCTGTTCTGTTCTCTCATTGGCTTTCTCAGCCTAGCTACATCACTTCCTCCTCTAGCCCAGCTCTGTCACTTCCTGTCTGTCTGTATAGAACTCAAGAACTCTATGGTTGATGCTGTGATTAAAGGCGTGTGTTACCACACTTGGTTCTGTTCTCTAGTGTGATTCTGAACTCACAGAGAACCAGATGGATTAAGGGCGTGTGCTAACATTGCATGACTCTGTGTTTACTACTAGCGGCTGACCTTCTTCCTCTGAACCTCAGATAAATTTTATTGGGGGACACAGATAAAATATCACCACACAGCCACGCATACTTCATACCTAAACACACACACACACATACACACACATACGTGCATGCACACACACGGGGGGGGTGACTTCACAGAAGTTATAGTCCTTCATTTCCATTCTACTCATGTCCATCTGCTAGGCAACAGAGGATGGTACATGTTTCCCTTCCCCCAAAACCAAAATGAAGAGAGGACAAGAGAAATGTTCACAAGAATAAGTGGCCACCCAACACAAGGAAAAATTGATTCATCACTGTGGTCCTGCTTGCCTGCGGTATTTGTTGGTCTGCCCCTAAATGACCGAAGGCAGGTTTGTGGACACTATGCAAGGCCATTTAATGGGGTTTGGGAATCCAAAGTCCCCTAGACAGACAGGATAGGGCCTGACCATGCCTGTTCAGCTGTGAGCTGAGTTCAGTGGTCAGAGAAGGAGGCATATCCCACCACCCAATGGGAGGAGTGTCAAAGAATGTGCAGTCATCTCTACTAGAGTCCGTCTTCTGCTCATAGACTGTCCATACACAGAGTCTAGCCATTCTTTCCACATGGTGAATCCTTAGCTTGAAGCTTGGATTCTCATCAGCTGAGCCAGCTCTGGATTCAGATGGGGCACATTAGGCTTTCCATGTGTAGCCTTTCCAAACCTACAGAAAGGGAGCTAAAAAAAGAAAGAAAGAAAGAAAGAAAGAAAGAAAGAAAGAAAGAAAGAAAGAAAGAAAGAAAGAAAGAAAGGAAGGAAGGAAGGAAGGAAGGAAGGAAGGAAGGAAGGAAGGAAGGAAGGAAGAAAGAAAGAAAGGTTAGCTTTCTCTCTGCCCCAGCACACAAAAGTGATGGCACAAAGAAATGAACATTTTCAGTCAAAAATGTCCTTCTGGGTATCACCTAAGTGATGTTGTGTGTCCTTCGGCCTCCCCCAGCCACTACTANGTCATCTTCAGAACCTCTTCTCTGCCCCTCTGTGGTTAGTTCCTGTTAGTCACTTTCTCTGTATATATGGTCACTATTTGGTTCAAAATATAAGCAGACTCAATGCCTGTCTCTGGAGCTCTTTTACTCTTTGGCCCCTCATTTCTTGACCTCCAGCTCCACAATCCTCAGCCTTTAGCTGATCCCCACTCTGATCTGTTTCTCTAGGTTGGCAGAAGCATTTCACACTGTCTGGGCTTCTCTCTCTCCACCACATTGTCAAAAGTCCTTCTATGCAGAAAGCTGGAACAATCATCAATCAGACTCACCACATGTTTCTTTCCTATCAGCATCAGAGTTATACAATGCCTTTTATCATTTGACATAGTTTTTCATATATATATATATATATATATATATATATATAGTTCATGAAACTCAATAAAATAAACCAGTACACAAGAAGACAAGCTGGTCTGTAGAGGGAACAAAACAAGCCCGTAACACAGATAATAGATGGTATGAAACAGAGCTCTCCTCATCAGATAACAAAACAAACATACCCAAGACGTAGTTCAAGGGCAAAGAAAGCCAAAAGGATTCGTCTGTGGATCAGACAATATAGAATTTTAGGAATGAAATTTTCAGCTACTGAATTTGAAAGCACAATGGATTCACAGTCTATTGAAACAAGCTGAAGGAAGAAGTTTTAAATTGAGACACACCAAGGAAGAGAAGAAGGAGCNGGGNTAAAGGCAGAACAATATACCAGAGAGGACAATGGAGCCTGCAAAGTAAAGAAGGAAATAAACCTATCAAAATCAACATTAAAAGAGATAAGGGGAAGGGATTTCCTAAGTCTGACAATAAATGTTAAGATAAAGATTTAAGAATCTCTACAAACCCCAATCAGGATAAAGAAGAAGTAAACTACATTCACACAGCACTTTAAATGGAAGAAAAGTGTGAAGCATCCTACCAACTAGAGAAAAAAAAATCCATCCATGTGTGAAGGCAATCCACGCTATTTATTGAAGGAAGGCAGGAGGCAGGGAAGAGCATGGCTGTGTCCAGGGGATGATGCCTAGGTTAGACCCGAACCATAGGTAGGATTTTGCTTGGTGGAACAAAGGAGCAAAGAGACTTTTGAGGTGGAGGNAGTGATGACCCAGAGCTCACAGCTAAGGATCTGTGGTTCTGTAGCAACTGAATACAATTCCAGCTGAAAAAGTAACTGGAAGGCAGATTACAAATGATGATCTTGAAGGTATCCTTGTGAGTTTGGATTTTCTGATAACGGTTGTGAAGAAGTGGAGCTNAAGGGATGGCTCTGTGTTTAAAAGTGCTTGCTGCTCTTGCAGAGGACTCACATTTGGTTCCCCAGTGGTTGTATCAGTATTCAGTGCTCCACAACTAGCTTTTCATCTCCAGGAGGTTGGACACCATCTTCTGTTCCCTGTGGGTACCTGTACATATGTGTGCATCACACACACACACACACACACACACACACACACACACACACAATTAAAAATAAAATCTTTTAAAATTTGTATAAAGATAGTGAAGAACAATTAACACTTTTAAGTCAAGGCAGTGACTCAAAATGTGATTGCTTAGTTTTCAAGGCAAGAAGCATGTAGTGGGCAAAAGAGACCTGGGTCTCTTTGTAGAACTTTTTTACAGGCTGTGAAATAGTCCTCATTTTCATCAGCAAAAGCAGCAAAAGTGGTCATGTGCTTGTGTCTGCACATCTGTTCATGTGCTGTATCACACTTATTAACTTGGATATGTTGAACCAAATGCTTTATTACATTTTTATGTGTTTATGTGTATGTGTAGTACATGAAAGAGGACTTTGAGAGAAGACAAAGAGGCTTAAAGGGAACATAAGAGGCAACAGGAAGGATAATGGGATGTTTATTACATGACAACAGGAGGGACTATTCCAAGGAATGAAGGATACCAGGAGGAGCAAGGAGGGGGCAAGGGTAAGGGTAGGTAGTGTGGATAGGGAATACGAACAAAGTATAATGTGTGTGTGTGTGTGTGTGTGTGTGTGTGTGTGTGTGTGTGTGTGTGTGTATGAAAATGTCACAATGAAACTCATTATCTGTATGCTAACTAAAACAATTAGTGTCAAGTCAGGGAGATGACTCAGCAGTAAA
Source organism: Neotoma lepida (assembly GCA_001675575.1). Lineage (NCBI taxonomy): Eukaryota > Metazoa > Chordata > Mammalia > Rodentia > Cricetidae > Neotoma > Neotoma lepida. The sequence continues at coordinate 5,857 of LZPO01018187.1, read as the reverse complement.
AGCACTCCCAAGCAAGCCTGATGCCCTGAGTTCAGTCCCCAGAGCTCACCTACAAAGCCAGACTCTGTCATACACATCTGCACTTCCAGCACTCCTCTGGAGAGATGGGCCATGGAGACAGGAGAATCCCTCAGAAACTCATGAACCAGCTAGTCTAGAGTATGCAGAGTGACAGAAATAAGAGAGAGCTTGTCTTCACAAGCTAGAAAGTGAGGACTGACTCCCAAAAGTTGTCCACTGACCTCCATAATGTACCATGGCACACAGGTACATGTCCTCCCCCATACAAATAAAAAAGTAAATAAGATAAAAAAGAATCCTCAGAGTCTCTCCTGGGGAGACAAATGGAACAGGCATCTTCCCCTTTCCCATATCTCCCCTTTCTCTGAATGTACTCACCCCTACCTTCTCAGCCTAGTTAACACTATTTGTCTTCTGGGAAACCACTCAAAGGTGATAATATCAATTAATTTCTCTCAGCAAATTTATGATCTGTTTTCCACATACCTAGACTATTTTTAAAATCTTTTCACTACAGTAGGATTTCATTTCATCATAGTCCCACATGCAACAGCACTAACAATGTGCCATCTGTTGTATTAGCACCCTGTATTAGCCCATGAACTTCCACAGGCAGTCCTACATTTACTCATGGCCTAGCAGACAATCCAGCCAAAAAAATTGCTCCATCCTCATTGTGTGTGAAGAAAACGAAGGATTGGGCTTGGGAGATGGCCCAGTGGGTAAAATATTTATTGCATAAGTATGAGGACTAGAGATCAGACTCTCAACACCCATGTAAATGCCAAGTGGTGTATGGTAGCTTGACTATATTCCAGTGCTTGGAATACTGAAACAGAGAATCTGTGGGAATAAGCTGGCTAGATTGAATAGCTGAATCCATGAGCTCTGTGTTCAAGTGAGAGATTCTGCCTCAATGTATGAAGTGGGACTCAATCCAAGAAGATGTCTGACATCAACCTCTGGCTTTCACATGTAGGCACACTCACATACATGCATACCTGCACATACATGTGAACATGCAGACACACACAACAAAAAAACAAAATTAAGGGCCAATTGCACTTTGACCTTTAAAGCTTTGACTCAGAAATGATGATGTGTCTGTTCTGAGTTTTGGCCAAGGCAAGTCATATGGCTACTCCAAAGTTCACAAGGCCAGGAAAGTGCAGCACTACGATGTACCAAGAGAACTGGGGCTATTGGGTGGCAAAGCAGATTAGTCTTGCAACAAGTATAGGATAGAATTATTTAAGGATTAAATAATGTATGTGTAAAGCACCTTGAAAAATGTGGAACATTCCACAGGTATTATTTCTTAGATATAGTAGAAGCATAATGTTATGGATGGTCAAATACAGGAGATAGTAAATCCAACATGAGGAGTTAGGAGATAATTGACTCCATATGGGTGATGATGGTGGTAAAATAAGTAGGAACTGGGCATGGGGAAGCAGGCATCCTAGGTGTTGGTATGGCAAGTGTCAGGACTGTATAGCAAAAGGCACATCTGAGAAGTGACATGTGCAGTGGACCTTGAGAAGAAGCATATGCTCAAAGGAGAATCTCTCTGGAGAGGTGCCAGCTGGTGAAGAACATGCCAGTGATGCCAGTTACAGAAGCAATGATGCCTCTCTTGCAAGAGCATAGATAGCCTGGATGTAAAGGAGCTAGGCCCTAGGAGCACAACCATGCTAGCAGTGGGGTAGTGGGACGAGTCTTCACTCTCTCAAGAGCTCAGAGCACAGCTTGGATCCTGAGTTCCTTTGTCGCTCATGCTACCCAGACAGAGTCCAGGAGATGAGCTCATCGCCACCATTTAGACAGCAGAAACACTCAGTCTCATGCTGACAGGGAAGCTGTCACCATGGAAAAGAAAAGGAGAAAGTCCTCAAATTAGTGTTGAATCTCATCCAAGAACTGTCAATATTTTTGGAAGGCCCCAGAGAACAAATGCTTTCTTGATCCTGGCGAGATCTGAGGTGCTGAAAAGGGACTATCTCCAGGCTGATTAATGGTGTCCAGACAGTGCCACATCCAGTGGGTGACATTAAAGACAGGCAGTTGGTCACTTGGGAAAAGAACAAAATGCACTATGTATGATCTGATAAGAACACGTGGAAAACCTTCCAGAAAATTCAAAGCAGAATACATGTGGTATGTCTGTGTTTATGTCTGAAGCCTGGGTTTTCTTAGCATTTGCACTAACTTGTTATATAGAGCAGGATCTTAAACTGTAACCCCTCTTGATCACCTCATTGTGGGAATTCCCAAAGGTATGCCCATCTTGGTTACTGTAGCTTCATCTGGAATCATGCCATTCAATTCAAGATGAGGGATACCTTTGTAAAGGTTTGGGAAACCCATAGAGAAGCCATAATAACTAGTAATAGTAGGATAATTGTCTTGTCTCTGGGCCACTGGCTGCCCCAGGAAAGCTTGTTCTTGCATCAAATCTTGAAGGAGGAAATTTCAGAGGTTATGTACTGACTGTACCTCTGCCTCTGGTAGCAGGTTCTTATTAGTAATGGGATTTGGACAGCACATCTGGATCTACTCTTCAAGCTGCACTGGGGAAGTTAAGTCCATGAGGCTTGATTCTTTATCTAAGGGGAATTATGGTGGGAGAGTTAGTAACACAGTACTCAGTTTCAGCTACTACTTGGATAACCACGCTTAATGATATGGCTATGAGGGGTTCCCTTGACAGGTTCGTGTACTGGACACTTGTGCCCCAGCTGATGGCACTATTTAGGAAGATGCAGGAAAACTTAAGAGGTAGGGCCTATCTGAGGAAGTGAGCAACTAGGGGCCAGGCCTTTGGGGAGAGGTTGTCCCTAGCTCATCTGTCTATCTGTCTGTCTGTCTATCTATCTATCTATCTATCTATCTATCTATCTATCTATCTATCTATCTATCTATCTATCTACCTACCTACCTACCTACCTACCCATCTATCCATCCATACCATCCATCCATCCGTCTATCTGTCTATCTATCTATCTCTATTTATTATCTTTATCTGTGTGTGTGTTTCTCAGCTGTTGTAAGGTGAAATTTCCTCTACCATGTACCTGTGACCGAACAACCATAGCCCAAATTGAGACCAGATACATTTTTCCTTCTGTAAGTTGTCTCATTGTAAATTTTGTTCCAATGGGGGAAAATCTGACTATCATATAACTCATGCTTGATTTCCTTTGCTTGTATGAGCTGTTCCCCACCCGACCCCCCTCTATCTGTTTTCCTCTTATGGATGTTGTATTTTACCAACCAGCTCTGTATCCCACTGTGTATAAAGCCACTTTGCCTGACAGTTGCTGCCCTGATTGTAACCTAACATCTATTGTTTTAGTACCCTACTTTCCTCATTTCTGTCTTAATTTAAATACTTTAAGGATCTCTTTAACTTGCACAGGTGATCCACCACTAGTACCTTCTCACTTGAGAATTCTCTGTAAATGTCCTCTGTAAATTATCTGACAGGTCTTCCCAATAATATCCTGGTCTGTCAGTCCATCATGTCTGCTTCCCTAAGGCTTTCCATNCCTTCCTCACCCCCTGGCACAGTGATAGTAGCATCATGACTAATACTACTGTGTTGGTTAGTTTTATGTTAACTTTTGACAACAGCTAGTCATTTGGGAAGAGGGACTCTCAACTGAGAAAAATGCCTTCATAAAACTGCCTATAGGGAAGTCTGTAGAACATTTTTCTTTTATTGATTGATGTTGGAGGACCCAGCCCACTGTGGGTGGTGCCACCTATAGGCAGGTGGTCCTCAGGTGTATAAGAAGGCAGGCTGAGCAAGCCTTGAGTAACAAGCCACTAAGCAGCATCCCTCAAAGGTCCCTGCTTCAGTTGGTGCCTCCAGATTCCTGGTTTGAATTCTGATTTTGGTTTCTCTCATTGAAACTGTATGACCCGAAAAGCCATAAGATGAAATAAACTCTTTCTTCCTTAAGCTGTTCTTGGTCATAGTGTTTATCACAGCAGTAGAAACCTAACTAAGACAGAGTTAGTATTGTTTGCTCTCTGCTTCCTGGCCCATGAGATCATTCCATCTCCTGGAGACTTGGCAAGATATTAAAATGCTTATTTCTGGAAGGTTCCCAGGAGTCCATAAATAATACCCAATTCTATGTTATGCCCTTTGATCAAGCAGCCTTCAAGTTCATACCCCTGTATATTTTCTAGCTTTAGTGGGGGAGTGGTAGCTGGGTTCAGATCAAATCTATTATCTATCTGTTAATAGGCTACACTATCAACACATCACTCTGTGCCTCTAGTCTCACTCACTTTATTGTATTTGCTGTGTTTGAAATACTGTTGACATTATTAGCACTAATGAAATAAACAGTCATGTGATAAAGCAGTATTTGGTGAATCCTAGAGAGTTCCTTCTTCTATAAAGTGAAGTTTTTCCTACGGGAGGCATGAATATAGGAAAGGAATTCAGTGAAAACACACAAGACTGAGAAAGTGGTAGAGAATGAAGTAGAGACAGAGGGGAGAAACCTGCAGAAGAAGGCCAGTCATATCTAAGTGACCATCTAGCTGAGACCTGCAAAGGCACGGGGATGTGGCAAGCAGGAGGGTTAATGTGAGCTGGAACAGGCAGAGGAAGTGGGACAGCAGGAACACCTCTACCCTGCCTTCCTAAACACGGTGCTGGCATAGAAGGGATGAACTACAGTGAGGTATAAGGGAACCCAAGTGCAACAGATGACTTGGGAGGAAGCAATCTTTCACTTTCCTGTGTATCTATAGGTAGCCATCTATATCATTTCCATGCATGCTTGGGTCTTAATCTCTGTCTTTCACTGAACTGTAGCCTTTCTGAGAGGAAATTCTGCATTAACTTAATATAAGGTCTTTAACATACTAGATATTCATTGAGTGTCTGTTTCATGAATGAAAAGGAGTAAAAATATGAATGTAAGGCAAACTATCCTCCCTTTATGTGGCAGACTTCTAATGAAACATATTGTATGGAGTGTATACATTAATCAATATAAATGCAGGTAGACGGTTAAGGAAACACTGAATATTAACTGCTAAGGAGAACGATCTATTCTATTAGATTGCTAAAGGTGTTTTGGCAAAGGAAGCTCAGTAAACAAAAATTTTCTTCCACCTCTTATTTCTCATTCAGCTACTGATCATCTCAAATTTCTATTTAAATATTGTTAATGTGTCTACTGAAATTACCTATTGATTGACACAACAAGTAACACTTCAGGCCTCATGCTGCAAACCCAGCAAGCTTGCTCCTTTCACACTTATCAGCTAATTTCAGAGGTGAGACTCAGTACACGGGTCTGTGAATATCTGAGACATTTAAAATTATCTGTGATTTTTTTTAGGCTACACCCACCTGTAGTTCCCATGGAGTTCATGTAATGATCCTGGCTCAGGTGGAACATGTTGTGTCCACATATCATGTCTTTGCCTTCCTTGGCCCTGATGTAATATGAATAACAAACTCTGTGTTTCAAGTAGAGCAGAAAGTTGATGGTAGAAAAACGAGCATGTGAGGAAGCTGTAGAAGACATTGGGCTTGTGTTAGACACAGTGAGAAGTTGGCCCTGAAGATCAGAGAAAGGTGATTACATTTTCTTGTAGTTGGGGGTTTGAAGAGCAGGACTGAGTATCACTGGCAGGGAGGTGTATTCTGCACACATCAGTGTTGGATCTGAGAGGAGCAGGGGCTATGTATGTTCAGGGTGCTTTGGGCCAAAGTTACAGAAGCATGGCCTGTGCTCTGTGAAGAACTGTTTGGTCTGTCAGCACAATGCATGTGTGTGTGTGTGTGTGTGTGTGTGTGTGTGTGTGT
>LZPO01018186.1:28143-40058 GCA_001675575.1 Neotoma lepida | reverse complement strand
TCTTCCACTCCCAGCATTCCTTACTTACCTGTAGTTCTTGGTCTAGGACTGGAGCCCCATGAGATTTCTCCCTTCCGTTAGTATGTGTGTTACTGTTGTCCTTCTTCAGATCTTGTTTGTCAGCCATGTTTTTGAGACCTCATCAATGTAGCTTCCTTGATATTTCTAGGGCAGGGATCATGCTTACAATAAAGGCCTCCTTTCAAATTTCTGTGCATTCACTGCATCTTACTCTGACAGTAACAGACACACGTGCTGGCTTGGCTTTGGGAAGAGAGGATACTGTTTAACAAAATAAACCCACATTCCCATTGGTCATGGAACACCACAGAGCACTTCCTACTGATCTCTTATCAGATCATAGATCCAAATCCCTTAAAATGCCCTCCACTGCTGTCTTTCAAGAAATCATCATGCTTAGCTGATGTTGCCAGAACAAGCACTACAAGAACAAAGAAAACCAAACTTGCATGGAGGAATAGAGCCTCCAAGGACTACAGGGGTTGGAGTCTGAAGACCGTGTCNTCCAGAGCTCAGGCCTTAAGGCAATGAACACTGTGTACAGAGATGAAAAGAGAAAGCAGACTACCTGGGGGTGAACATTCTTGCAAGATCTGGGCAAGGGCAAACTGTGGCTTATATGCACACTCAAGATTGTTTCTATCAGGAAAAAGAAAATANTGCCCCCTGAATTAATGCAGGTTTTTGTTAAATTAGATAACTTGATACCCATGGGCAATAAGGAAACAGTTCATTCACAGGGCACGATTCTGAGAAAAGATGAAAAGGTCATACACAGGGTTCTAAAAATAAGTTCTTCCTGTTTATTCCCTGGGTGGCTAAGACTTGTGATCTAAACAAAAAGGCAGAGGTCTGCCACATAGAAGAGATAGGGCACACACAATTCAAAATCCTGGGAACAAACCCCAGATCCACTCCGCAGCCAGCTGGTTATACACTGTGTTTTTTACAACAGTGAAAGGAACCAGGCCCTGCTGATGAATTCTGTAATACAGATGCCTGGGTGGGTGTCAGAGGCCACTGATGCAGACACAAAGAACCTTTTCAGAGAAGCTCTGCCTGGACACTCAGGATTCCCAATTCTTGGTATCAGCAGTTGGTCCTGAAGGCATTCACAGCCTGACAGCCTTTCCTAGCACAGTTTCTTACTATGGAGTTAATCTCCTCTTCTATGCCCAGTCTTGCTAAAAGTAAACATCCTCAAGAATCTGACAATCCTTTTCTTCCTCCTCCTCCTCCTGTTTTTGTCATCATCGTTAATTTTTATCAAGCGTGCACTATGTACCATAGACAATGCAATATAAACGCACTTATTTCATTTGAATCATTCAGTAGCTAATAAAGGTATATGTATTTTACAGTATAAGTAAATGGAGGTGATAAAATACCTCATGTTCTTAATTAGAGATGAAGTTTGCACTCTTTCCCCCCTTATCACCACACACAATATTGGGATGTGGTACAGACTGTTTTCCAACTTTTCTGACTGACTTCCACATCTACTTGATTATCATAAGCATGACATCTGGGGCCTCTGTTGCCTCTGCTTGTAATAGATCCTTCAATCTTTTGGGGAATAGCACCTGCACCTTCCAGTTTTCTTTGTTATGGAAGCTGGGACTTCGAACCATTTTGATTCTTCTTATTTCCTAATTGTTCAAATGCATCACTTACCATATCCATACAACTATTTCTCCTTGGTGGTTTGCACAATGGTTAGAGCCTGGCCCAAATACCAAGTCTTAATGATCCTGTCATCATGGTTAAAAGGGACCCCTCAGTACTCTGCAGTGACTGACTTAAAGCATAGTTTGCATGACAGTTGGACCTTTTGCCTATTCCACAGTGCATATAACATGTTACTGGTAATAATTTCTGGTGATCTGTATATTTACTGTCTTTTATTTTATTGTCTCTGTGGGTTCATGAGAAAGTAAAACCATGAGTCTTATATTTCCCTTACTATTTGAAATACAGGAACTTTTTGAAACTTAGACACTTCAAGACAACTATTATTAAGAACAACTATTCCAGCAGGGGGTGGGTGGGGGTAAATGAAAGGGCCTTCATCAGATAATGAAAAACACACCAAGTATTTGCAACAATGCAACAACTAGAAACAAGTTTACAAGTAAATACAGCATAGAATGTGCGTTAGATGGTTGTGGGAATGATGACCAGGGGACCAAACTCATGGAGAAGTTGTCATATTTCAATGCCAGTGGAACAAACAGATGGATTTGAGAGTCACAGTCATTTAGAAGGAAGAGGCCAATGTTAATATCATGGTTAAGCTTGAGTTAAGGAAGTCATGAAAAGAAGCAGGCTGTGAAGACTGCCTGGCTTCTCTTCAGGACACAGGGTGGGGAAGTATAGGAAGTACAGCTTGGAGTAAGCATTGGAGAAACCAGGACTGTCAATCATGCAGGCCTGTTTTCTTCAAAGGAAGTGACTGATGCCTGGTCACCTAAAAGGCTGGGGTAAATGTTGTCTGACAACTTGGTGATCTTTTTGCTCTTCTATGGAACCAGCCTTCCAGAATCCCCCAAAATCTTGAGCATTGTTTAGGCCCTAATCCTGAACTTTGTCCCTTAGTGAATAGAACTTATCCTTACCAAAGAGGTCCCATGTACTTTGCATCCTCTACCAACAGAATCTATCCTTACACTTACTGTAAATTCTTCCTCTTAGGCCCTAGCCCTGAGCTCTGTTTTTTCAGCCAAAAGAACTCATTCTTATTGTAAAGGTCACAGGTGCTTTGGTACTTTGCTAGGGAGTTTCTCTATAGCAATGCCTAAAGCTTTGTTATGAGAATCGTTACATGGAGATTTTCACCCAAAGTTTGGCTGTGTTTAAATATGTAACAGAATTAAACCACAAGATCAGACTCTCTAGAGGTATTGATTCAGTCTGACTGACCAAGTCCGGCTGTACCAAGTTTTCATTCTCATCTCTTCATGCTTTGCTTCCTTGCCAGCAGTGATATCTGCAGGGAACCCACAGCAGATGAAGGTACCATTAGGGAGGAGAAATTAGTGGTAATACTTGTCAAGGAGACATTATCTGGAGAGAGAGCCAGGACAAAGACACCCTACTTTTTTGTTGTTTGATAATTTCCTACATGCACAGAATGTATTTTGATCAAATCCATCCCCACCTCTCCTCTAATTTCCACACTATCCTCTACTACAATTCTCTTCTAATTTCATATGGTCCTTTATTAAAAATCACTGAATCCACTTAATGCTGCCAGTATGTGCATGTGTTAATGGCCATCTACTGGAGCACGAGTAATGTCTCAGGGGCCCCAACCCTGAAGATGACTGACACTCCCTCCTCCAGTAGCCATCAACTGCCAAGAGCATGTCAGCTCAAGGTGGAATTTAGTGACTGCCTCCCCCATGCATGCTGGGATTTTGTCTGGTTTGGTTTTGCACAGTCCTTGTGTATGCAGTCATAGCCACTTTTAACATGCTCAAACTAGTCTAAGAATTTGATGCTTAGCAGTGATGTAGTGCTTTTGCCACAGTCTCCAAAATTACATGTAACTAAGCGGGGGCTGACTCCAGACTCTTAAGGCTGAAATAAAGGGAGAGGCAGTACAGCAAATTCTATGTATGGTTGCCCCAAGGGCATTCTTCTATACATCTAGCAGCGATAGGCCCATGCCCAGTGGGATGAATGCACAGTGATGCCTCTTTGTTTACACGGTTACTCTCTCATCAGATCTTCCAACTGCATTTCACAGCCCAGCCCCAGAGAGATCTCACCATGAAGCAATTCTTGCCAACAGCCTACACATCCTCTGAAAGAAGATTTCTCAGGCAGGGGATTTAAAGGCATAAATGTTTCTTATAAAATGATCTTGAAGTCAATTTATTAATGGGCTGGGGACTGGGATCAAGAAAATAATGTACCCCAAGGCAAAAGGTGGGACCCCAGGGGTTATTTTTATTTAACTTATTTATTTTTAATGTTTTAATTGCAATAGAATTACATAACTTTCCCTTGACTTTCTTCCCTCCAGCCTGCCTCAGCTACCTTCCCTTGAACCCCATTTTCAGGTTGATAGCTTCTTTTACTTTGATTCTTGCTATTATTATATATTACACACACATATGTATAATATACATATATATTACACACACATAGATATATATGCAGTTTTCTGAATCTGTTTTTGTTGGTGGTGTGAATGTAGTTTCAAGGTTGACCATTCTTCTTTATAATAACTAATAAGAGGGCTTGTCCCTCAGAGAGATTAATTCTCCTTCTCCCAGCAATTGTTAGTTGTCTGTAGTTTTGTCTAGTAGAAGGACTCCAAGAAAATTTCCCCCTTCCGCGCTAACATGTCCACTGATATTGCCATTGCTCTGGTCTTGTTTATGCAGCCACATCTAGGAGAGACTGTTTCACAGCACACTTCCTGGTGTTCTGAGTCTTACAGTCTTATGGACTTTTCTTCTGAGATGTTCCTTGATCACAGATGGATTCACAAGCTGTGTCGTAGATGTATCNATTAGGGCTGGACCCCATACAATCTCTACATTATGCTCAGTTGTGGTTTTGAGTGATAGTCTCCATTTGTTGTAAAGAGAAGCATCTTTGGTGATGGGTGGTAGCTGCACTTATCTGTGGGCATAAGAATAAGATTTAGAATGTAGTAAGGAATTATGCTGATCTAGTAAAGTGGCAGTGGTAGATTCTTGTCTAAAATCCATGGCCTCACCAGTACCAGGCATGATTCCTTCCTATTAAGTGAACCTTAGCATCCAATGAGATAGCTCTTGATTGCTGCCTACATGTAAGTGCATTTGTTGCACATTTACGCGTATCTTGCCATGCTGGTTATTGTTATGGTTCATAGGTGTTGCAGTTGGGTAATTCTTCCCTCCCTTGGCAGCTTGCATAGTATTTTCTATGCCACGGAAGATAGAGTACAGGAAAGAGGCCTACAGGTCAAATCCAGTTCAAATCATCCAAGTCCTCCTACGTTGTAAGTGTGTGGTGTCTTCAGCAATAGGGGGCTATCCTCAACCCCTGAGAGGCAGCCAAGGCCTACATCTACATCCTATATTTTTTGGGACTCACTCAGAGTACCCTCACTAAGTCTATGGATCTTATGGGATGCATTGTCAGCCCAAAATTATACATAATATAATTTTAGGTAAATGTAAAACAATATGATTCCTTGAGGATTTATCAAATAACCCTGGTTTTGTTAGTCCCTCATGTCTCCTCCTTATGTATTGATCTCCCTCCCTCTTCTCAAAATTGGAGTGCCATTCATGTTATTTCACTTTCCATATCATCTGTATCCTCCTACTCTCCTCTCAACTCCTCTCTACCTATGGTTCCTTTATACTTCCCCAGCTTCTATGGTTACTCCATGTTGTATATACACTGTTCTGGCTAGTTTTCTGTCAACTTGACACAAGCTAGAGTCATCAGAGAGGAAGAATCTTCAGTTGAGAAAATGCCTCTATAAGTTCTAGCTGTAGGCAAGCCTGTAGAGCATTTTCTTAGTGATTTATAAGGAAGTGCCCAACCCATTGTAAGTAGGGCCGCCCTTGAGCTGGTGGTCCTGGGTTCTATAAGAAACCAGGCTGAACAAGCCATGAGGAGCAAACCAGTAAGCAGCACTTTTCCATGGCCTCTGCATCAGCTCCTGGCTCCAGGTTCTGGCCCTGTTTGAGTTCCTGTCCTGACTTCCTTTGATGATGAACTGTGATATGGAAGTGTAAGCTGAATAAACCTTTTCCTCCACAGCTTGATTTGGTCATGGTGTTTCATGGCAGCAATAGAAACCCCAACTAAGACATATCTGATAATTTAGAGCTAGAAACTATTGATATGAGAAAACATGTAGTGCTTGTCTTTCTGGATCTGGGTTGCCTTACTTAATACAATTTCTTAGGTCCATCCAATTTCCTGAAAATTCCCTAATTTCATTTTTCTTTGCAGATGAATAGTATTGCATTTTGCAAAATTTTATTATCCATTCATCTGTTGAAGGGTCTTTGGATTGTTTCCATCCCCTAGCTATTATGTATAGAGCAGCAACAAGTATGTCTGAACAAATATTTGTGGAGTAAGAGGTCACATCATTTTGGCATATGTCAAGGAGTATTATACCTAGGTCATATGGTAGATTTTTTTTTTTTTTAGGATTCTCCACACTGATTTCCAAAGTGGCTATACCAATTTACCTTCCCACCACTAGTGAATGAAGGTTCACTTTTTCCCACATCCACTTCAGCATTCATTGTTGGATTGTTTTGTTGACCTTGGCCATTATGACTGGGCTAAGATGAAGTCGCAAAGTTGTTTGAATTTGAGTTTTCCTAGTTACTAAGTATCTTAACTTCCTTTCTATTGCTGTGAAGAGACATCATGACCAAGGTAACTTGTAGAAAAAAAAAGTTAATTGGGCTTACAGTTTCAGAGAGTGCATCCATGACCATCAGGGTGGGGAACACTGCAAGCAGGCACGGCACTAGAACAGTAGCTGTGAGCTCACATGTTATCCACAAGCACAAGGCAGAGAGAGAGAAGGAGAGAGTTGTCCGGGGTGAGTGAGATTTTAAAACTCCAAAGCCTACCCCCAAGTAACACACCTCCTCCAACAAGGCCAGATTTTCTAATCCTTCCCAAACAGTTCCACCAACTGGGGACAAAACATTCAAGCATATGAGTCTTTGGGGGGCCGTTCTCACTGAAACTATTGCACTAAGGATGATGGATACTTTTTGAAGTATTTCTTAGCAATTTTTATTTCTCTGTTTAGATCCCTAGCTTGTTTTTAAATTGGGTCATTTGTTTACCTGACTCTTTGCTTCTTTTTGAGTTCTTTGTATACTCTGCATGTCAATCCCCTGTCAGATGTATAACCATCAAAGATTCTTTCCCATCCTATGAGTTCCTTCTTTACTGTTTCCCTAGCTGGACAGAAGCTTTTTAGTTTATGAGGTCTGAGTTGCCAATTGTTGCTCTTAATCCTTAGTTAATGGAGCCCTGTTCAGAAAGTCTTTTTCTACACCTCTATCTTATAGGGAACTGCCTATGTTTTCTTCTATCAGTTTTAGTGTTTCAGGTTTCAAATTGAGGTCTTTGATGTAATTGTATCTAATTTGTGATAGATAATGGTCTAATTTCATTCTTCTGCACGTAGACATCCACTTTCCCCAGCATCATTAGTTTAGGCTGTCTTTTTCTGGCATATTTTTTTGCCTCTTTGTCAAACATCTCATGGTTGTAGTTATGAGTAGTCAGGTTTGGGTCTTCTATTTAATTCCATTAGTATATATGTTTGTTTTGTGCCAGTACCACACTGTTTTTATTACTATAGCTCTATCCTATATTTTGAAGTCCGGAATAGCAGTTTCTCCAGTGTTCTTTTTTTTAGGGTTGATTTGGTTATCCAGGATCTTTTCTGGTTCCACATGAATTTTAGGATGCCTTTTTTTTTTCTATTTCTGTGTTGTGAAGAATGTTATAGGTATTTTGGTTGGGATTACATTGAATCTGTACATTTCTTTTGGTAGTAATGGTCATTTTCACAAAATAAATTCTACTAATCCATATAGGATNTCTTTCCACTTTCTAGTGTCTGTATTAATCTCTTTCTTCAGAGATTTGACATTTTCAATGTAGAGATCTTTCACCTCCTTGGTTAGATTTATTCCAAGATATTTTATTGTCTTTAGTGCTACTGCATAATTACCATAAACTAACCAATTGCACAACTGGAGCATCCTTGATGCTACTGTAAATGGGAGTATGCCATGATCTCTTTCTCAGTGTGTTTGTTGGTGGTGTATACAAAGGCTACTGATTTTCATACCCTGCTATTTTGCTGAAATTATTGACTATTTCTAGAAGTTTTCTGGTGTAATTTTTAGAATGACTTATGTATAATATATGCCATATCATCTGCAAATAGAGATAACTTGACTTCTTGTTTTCTTATTTGTATCCCCAGAGGTTGTTTTTAAGAGGATGTCTGACATAATCATGTAATCAGAACTGGTTATTGAAATGAACTTATTGGCTAATGGTGCAGTAGGCAAGAGTGTAGGCTTAACTTCACTCTTCACTGTTTATGATGGCTGGTATCCATGGTGTGGTGATATTTTATCTGTGTCCCCCAATAAAACTTGCCTGGAGATCAGAGGAAACAGCTAGCCACTGTAAGTAAACAATAGAAGTCAGGCAATATTAGCACATACCCTTAATCCTATCACTTGGGAGGAAGGAATCTGTCTGGATCTCTGTGAGTTCAAGGCCACACTGGGAACAGAGCCAGGCATGGTGGCACACACCTTAAATTCCAACAATAGTTAACCATAGAGGTCTGGAGGTCTGTACAGACAGACAGGAAGTGACAGANCTGGGCAGGTAGAGGAAGTGATGTAGCTGGGCTGAGAGAGCCAATGAAAGAANAGAACAGAAAGGCATATGTGTGGGAGTAGACAGGAATTCACTCTCTTTGGAAGCTGCAGAGTTGCTGAGGTGAGGTTAGCATGTGGCTGTTCCTATTCCTCTGATCTCTGTCAGGTTTTCACCCCTATATCTGGCTCCATGTTTTTTATTTAATAAGACCATTTAGAAATTTGTCTACACCATGGAGCTGTGATTATATACCTNGCCCTGTAGTTAGAACTATGTTTTTAGTTTGAATTTTNATGCACTTGTTTTTTAACCCAAATGGTGTGAAATGAGTATTATAATATGTATTGTAAGAAAAAGAAAATCATAATTTTTGAACTCAAATTTGAAGCCTAAGCCATCTGACTCACATACTGTTTATGCTAAAACCCCTTCCTCCTACTTGTGCTCAGTGTGATTATTTTTATGCACACCTGTTTGCCAAAGGTTGGGCAGTTAATTTTCTCAATGTAAAGACCACTATAAGTGGTAGAATATGAATGAAAGAGATTTAGGGAACTGAAGACATGCCTCACATATTCAATATAGACCATAGAACAATTATGGTTTTGAGAGTTTACAGCTAAGCACTTTATGAGAGTGCAGGGTATGATATCTATGATGCTGGTGCTGAAGAGATATCTAGTCACAGCAGCTCAGTCCCCTCTTTTGTGTTCTTCAGAGTTTTGTGATGTCATCCATCAGGAACTAGTGAGTCTCCTCTATAAAGACTAGACAGTAAGGACTTTTAGGTTTTGCTGGCCACACAATTTCTATTGCAACTACTCAACTTTGTAGGTATAGTGCAAAATGTATCAGGAAGAATAAGCATATTCCTATGGCTTTGTCCAATAAAACACCATCTACGTAAACAAGTGGTATCTGGTGTTAGCTGGTGGGCTGTAGCTTGCTGACCTCTGGCATACATTCAGGAGAAAATGAGTCTGGTGTGTACCAGTAGCCTTTCCACCTGATATCCATGCTGTGTGCTCTGCTCCTTTAGATCAGGGGCTGGTCTTACTGGCACTATCTGTCTTCTGACCAAGCTATCTCCTCGGCCTTCTGCACACACATGAGGGTCTGAGTTCAGTCCCCAGTGCCCACATGAAAGCCAGGGACAGTGGCACATGCCTGTTATATAATCTCAATNCTAGTTGTCTTCTATACATCATATTACGAGTTGCTCATACCAT
Source organism: Neotoma lepida (assembly GCA_001675575.1). NCBI lineage: Eukaryota > Metazoa > Chordata > Mammalia > Rodentia > Cricetidae > Neotoma > Neotoma lepida. The sequence goes on along the minus strand of LZPO01018186.1, from coordinate 30,417 downwards.
CAGACATACCAACAGCCCAAACCATGTTTCAGCTTTTCTCTAAAATATACTGGGGTCTGCCTTTTAAGGAGAAGGTTGTGGGGTTGGAACGGATAGCCTGGTGCCCCTCTTGAGCTCTGCCCCTTTCTTACACCAGCAGTGGCATGCGGGTGCTATGGAATTTTCCTTATCATGAAGAGACAGTCTTTATCCAAAAGAAAATGCCGATTTCTTTACACCTATTTTTATCTCTATGTATTATCTCTATATATTTTATTTCAATTTCGTTAAATAAGTAAAATGACAGATAATGTTCATACCCTACATTTTATTTACTGTTTTTCTGAATGCCTGAACTTCCTCTGTTCACCTTCCTTAGGAAGATGCAACCATTTCATTGGATCCTAACTGGAAGAGTCCAGTATCACCACTTCAAATACAAGGAAAGAAAAACAGTGCATCTTAAGTGTCCCAGCAGATATAAGGTGGGGTGGGGAAGATACCAAATGCATTTCTATGGCTTTGGGAAGTGAGGAACTTCTTAGCAATGAGGGAACTATTTCCTTCATCACTGTCATTACAACTGTGCTATCCTGAAAGGTGAACACCCATCCTAAGGAGTGGTACAAATACGCTGCCCAGCAAGTTTGTAATATAGAGATGAGCTTCTCTGCACTCATGCCAGTAAGCACCAAGAAGGAAGCCTGNGGTGTTGGACCAATGCCATTCTAGACAGAATGCCATCGAAATCCCAGCCACATCACCCACACTCCTTCTCCTCAACCTGAGCATCACTACACACCCGCAACTATCCTGCAGCTCCTCATGGTGGGTGATCCAGTCTGGTCATTTGAAAGGGTCCCCAGACAGGCATTCTTGAATTGAGTCAGGAATGGAATTTCCAAGAGTAAGTGGGAGAAAAAAAAATAAATAGAGTAGGGGGTAGCTTTGGGAAAAGAGATCAAGCCTGGAACATAAGATACCACTTGGAAAACCAACTTTTTAAGGGGCTAAGGCAGGTGCATTTTCTTTTAGAATCCAAGGACATCATAAATTTGCTTGACTTTAGTATTTTATCTTCTCTAAGGAAACATTAAAGACATTTGTGTTTGTATCTGACACTTCTAGGACATGTGTGTTAGGAAGTTTGAGGTCACGAGGCTATGAGGCATGATTATCATTGTTCTCTGTGAGCTACTGGGGAGGAAACCCTGTCTACTGCATTTACGTGACAGCAACAGAGTGGTTGTGCTGAGGGAGGCTCAGAGGCTATTCTGGAGGAACCAGAATTCCATAGTGTAGGTGATGGCTGTCACCTGGAGATATAAAATAATTGCTTTTTTAGAACCTTGATAACAATAGTCAAGGAGCTACACCAGTTACATAGGTCAGATTCCTATGAAGGGTCCCAGGCTTGATAGGTTTCAAAGCTCTGAGGTTGAGACTGAGAGCATCACAGCATTGGAGGAAGTTGATTCCTTAAGGGTGAGGACATATGTCTGGCAGACAGACAACCTTGCCTGGTAACTGGCAAGAAGAACCTGTGTCCTTCTAGCCTCCTCCCCCATGACAACACAANGAGGGCCACAGTGAAATGAGACACTTTCTGGTTCCTATGTTTATGCTCACCTGTGATGTACACCACACCTAGCATCATGCATTGCAGTGCAGCCAACTAAGCGAGTCATCACGACTCTCTGCTGCCAACTGGTTTGGCAAATGTGGGTTCCAGGAAGCCCTGGGTTGACTCATCAGTGCCTTCCATCCACTGGGAAAGGCCCAGATCCCTATTTTGTCTCCCGGTGTATATCCACACATGGATTGCTAACATCCACAGTACTTTCCTGGAAGGGGGCAGGGCCATATGTGTTTTGTGAAAAGATTGAGATAGAGAGCCACACCCTCTGTAGAGGAAGAAAGTAGAGGCACACAGTGAAGCAAAAGATTTCCTTGGAGGACATCAGCTTTCGAAATTTTCCAATTTTTTCCTGCTTCTGCACAGTAACCTACAACCTGGTCCATGCTCCAAGAGCCTGAGGGCTTCCTCCTTGGGTCTCCCTCCCTTCCTTTTGCTGCCCTGCCACCTGGTCTGACAGTGATGCTTTCTTCCTTACGTTTTCTCATCCTACTGCTGGGAATGAGCCAACAGGAGCACAGGAAGGACAGTGGGGCCCCACTGGCCCTCCTCATATTCTCATACTCTGGATGCCAGTCTGGCTTGTGGTTCTGGTGTTTGTTTGTTCAGTTGGTTGGTTTTTCGGTTTGTTGTTTTGTTTGTTTGTTTGTTTGGTTTTT
>LZPO01018186.1:0-19214 GCA_001675575.1 Neotoma lepida | reverse complement strand
ACACATACACACACATACACAACCCCTACACACAAACACACTGTACATACACACACACCATACGCACACACATACACGAACACTCCCAACACAAAAACACCATACACATGCACACATAGAAACACGCTGTAGACACACACACCACACACACAAACACACTGTATACACACAAATATACCAACACACACACATACAAATACCCCCCACACACAAACACACATACACCATATACACAATAATACAAATAAACATTTAAAGACAAAAGTAACAGAATGAACACTCTTACAGGCACATCAAGAATCCTGTTTATGAATTTCTGATTGGGGGCAACTTGAATGGCCTTGAGAATTTTTTTTTCTTTTCTCCTTTTCCTAAAATCCCAGGAATGGCCATGGTTAAACCTTCTTACATTCCCTATAAAGANAGCAAGGTCACTGTATTCGGCTGAGATAACCACAGAGTAAATGTTGAAAGGCAACAAAATTACAACATAAGGAGGCTCTGAACCGCAGCAGGAGCCCTAGTGGTTTCGGCAAGAAGGAAGAAACTAGCCCTGGGCTTGATATTATGGGTGCCACAGAGGACATCAGGCCAGTAAATCAGCCACTCCTGTCCCTTTGGAAACAGTGTTTGGGTCCGAGCCTGTTTCTGCTCTACCTATCCCTGAGTGTGTAGGAGACACCACCTGTAACATACAAAAGACAAAGAAGAGAAATGAATGCTTGGAACTCCTCCAAGTCCTTTAAAATAAATGGTGAATTAACACTTTATCAATAAAATCCTTTCATCAAACTTCGCCTTGGGACTAGATTCATTCAACAAGTGTTTATTGAGCATGCACCATTAGATGCACAGCCTCAAAGCCTTCAGGGGTGTTTCCAGGTCTCCACCTTCCAGGAGCTTGCCCCCCCCCCAGATCCTAGCTCTTCCGTGCTGTTCTCTATCTTCTGTTGCTAAGGGAAATAGGGATGCAGCATCGGTTCCAGGGGTCAGAGCAGATTTCCCCCTTTTTCTCACCAGAGCGACACATAAAAAGTCTGCAGTGGCCGTTCTGCATGAGGCAGATAGTATTTCTGATTCCAGGTGGTATGTCCCCTGTGGATCCAATAACAGAGAGTTAGACAGCAACTCCAGTCCACAGCCCAGTGCTAAGAGTTCACTCTCTTCTTACAAAACCAAGTCCCAATTTCAGTGAGTTTTGACTCCCTAGCTTGTAAGAACAATAATTTCTATCTTATAGTGTTCCCAGGATGGCATGACAGGCCGTNTGGGAAATCACTTGGCACACTACAGGCCCTGAGAAACTTCTGTTACCTCAGGGTTCTTCAGCAGCCTGGAAGCAGAGGTACATTGGCAGGGGTGGCATTTTAGATAACAGAACAGAGTAACAGGAGGCAGACTCAGGCTGTAGAAAATTGAGAAATGTGTCTGCCTTTCAGCTTATGGCGGGACTGTCACTTGTATTACTACAATATAAAGAAGCAAAATAAAAATATGACCTGTGTGTGGCCTTCTAGGTAAAGGATAACCAACTAGAGTCCCCATAAAGAAAGCATTATGGGAAAGAGATGATTAAAAAAAAAAAGACCTTTTCAAGAATGCTACATATCAGGAGTTTAAAAGCAACAGTAACGCAACATAGGTCTTATGTGTTTAGAAAAGTAGTCTCCTGCATTAGCCAAACTTCAATTGGGGACTGATCTATGATCCTGTGTCCATCAAGTCTACCACGGTTTGGAAGGGACATGGAGATGTGGATTTAGTTCACCTTGACAGANGAGCCACCAATCCAAAGGGATTCGGGATCTGGACTCTAGTTTTTTTGTTGTTGTTGTTGTTTTTTGGGGGGTTTTTTTGGTTTTTTTCTTTCAAGTAATTCATTTTCTCTCATTTGAAAATTCATTTAAATGGATACATCTGTTTTCTCATGGCTGTAGTAGGTTATATACGAAAGCTAGGGGAATGCTGTAGATGAGAATACCTTTTCTGTTCACTGTGTGGCAGTAATCTAACACTGTCTCTGCAGTCTGGTTCCCTGTCCACAGACTCTGGACTGCCTTAGAAAATCTCTCNTTCCTTTCCAGCTCTGATACATGTATGATGTACTTCTGTCCTGAACAGACTATATCATATTACAATTAGACTTTTCTATTTTTTTGGAGAAAATGAGCTTCTGTGTCTTGTGCTGTAAACCTTACAATTCTCAAAACAAGCAAAAAACAAAAATAAAATCTCCAAACCTCTTCATTATGAAAGTGGTCCAGCCCTGAGCCCCAGAGTGGTCCACCATCTGGGTCCACTCTCTCTACTCAGACACACCTCAGTGCTATCCACAAGCGTAAATGGAAGTCCTGCCTTCTTCAGGGCTACCCAGAAATCATTTACCTGAGTTTTCTTGGACCAAGCAGAAGAAAACAGCAAAGAGTAACAAGACCTTCATGTTTTACGGCTCCCTTGGTCCACTCTACTCTTCCAAGAAGGAAAGCAGGTGTGACTAATGACTGAGTCAAGCCAGGTGGTGAAGGAGAAAAATGGGACCTTTATAGTCTTGGAGGATGCTACTTGGGAATGAGTTTATTTATCTGCTCTACTGAGTTAGACTGTGGGCAGAAGGTACCAGGTAATCTTTCCTTTTTTGCCTAAAAATAGACAGGCATTGTGACATTCTCCTAGAGGCAGAGATTAGCCAGTTTAGCATGGGAAACTTGAAGAAGAAAGATAATCAACATTGAGGACTGGCTACTTCGCACCAAGCACTATGATAGGATGGTAGGTGACAGTGACTTAATTGTGTAAAGATGTGTCCTGGGCCTTAAAAGGATTCAACTGACGGCAGGATGCACCTCAGTTGAGAACACCACAAAGAGTCTGACTAGAGCCACTCCCAGATATCTGCTCAACAGAAACAAGGCCCAAGAGGGTATAAACGAAAGTGGCAGATTACAATGTGATGAAACAATTAGTCATTTCCCACCCAGAAATGAAAATAGAAGAACATGATGACAATAGCAACAATATAGGGATGCAAATTTAAAAAATTTGCATAGATATAACACACCAAATTCACAAATTTGCAAAATCAAACTATTGGAAGCTAGAATATTGTCCACATTGGAAGAGGAAGGCATATTTCATNTATGTCCAGGTTCTTTCCNCTTAAAGTGGTCAGGTGGAGAGTTCTGGGGATGCTCTGGGATGTACGCTATGCTGATATGTAACTGGAGGGAGATTTATAGAGCCTTGTAGGCACAGAATAGAGACTCCAGCTGGATTTTGGAGACAGAAAGCAATCTTTAAAAAGGGTGTCCCTNAAGTAGAATCCAGGGCAGACTCCTCACCAAGGTTTATTGAGCAGATGACCCTGAAACACAGTCAGTGCAGCCACCCCTCTTATCCTTATTTTAGTCTCTGTCAATTGGATTTACTTCTCTTAAAATTCTAATTAAAAACTGAAAAGCCTTTGTGCTTGAACTCACAACAGCTGTGGTTAGNTGCACAAAATTGGCCTGGCCAACATCCTGCCATGGAGTAGGGGAAGGACTCAAACCCTAGCCCCTATCTGAGGATTTATATGCAGTTAATGGTTGGTGGAAGAGGGGGAGACATTTATCCAGCAGTGTAGATGCAGCTGAGGTCTCCCTGCTCATATAAAGACTCCTTCATCAATGTCCATGTAAGCAACCCTAATAGAACTCACTAGGTCCATTAAAAAGGCAAAAGTCATGACAGTGGAAAGTTAGGAAGTAGACTAAGTTGTGTGGAAGTGGGAAGGGGATACAAGAAAGCAATGGGTGTGAATATGACCAAAATGTAAAGTATACATGCATTAAACTGTCATAATAAAAGTCATTCTATGTAATTAATGTATATCAATTACAAACCAAAGAGTAAAAAAGCAAGCCATTTCTCTTCAGTGCTTCCATAGCAATTCTAATAGTTTCTCATTAACTCTTCTGGGAGCTTCCAATTGATAAATAAGTGTGTGGGCATCTATACCTCTTTGCTACAAAGCAACAGACTTCACACATTATTCTGGACTTGACTTTCTAGTTTGGCAGAGATGAGAGTTGTCTGGGAACACGGAAGGCCTTCTTTTCGTAATAGTTTCACAATGTTCTTGTCAGCTGACCTCCACCTCACTTAACCAGTCTGCAACACANGTATTTGATTTCCAGCCTGAGCAGAAATGAATTTTGAAAAAGAGGAGTCAAACATGATGCCAGACCGACTGTGTGACTGAACAGTGAGTTCCCTCTAAAGAGAGGATGTCCAAGTGTCCGTCTGACATTTGCAGCTCTATAGCAATGATCAAAGTCTGTGGACCCTGGCAATTAGTCTCTGAGTCACAGGCNTTTCTGTCCTTTCTAAAAGTACAGGGAGTCATTGACTAGGATCAAAACAAATTNTGTGAAATTTTCAAATAATTAATAAAAACCAAAAAATATGAAAAATAAAAATAAGTATCATTGAAAATAAAAATGCAGGGTGAATGGTACCCTGAAATTGATTCTGTATCAGCAATCAATTAATCATTAAAATAAAATAGATAATCACNTTAAATGATACTTATGAGTTAATGATTTAAAACAGATATGAAACATGTGTATCTGCGAAGATAAAACTCAATACATAATCAATGTTAAGACCTGATGCTCTTTCTCTTGGAACATTGGTCTGAGGATATCTCTGAAATACCTTCTTCTGTTAAAAGGCACAAGCAGCTACATACTACTTGTACTGGCTGGTTTTGTGTGTCAACTTGACATAAGCTAGAGTCATCAGAAGAAGGAGCCTCAGTTGAGGAAATGCTTCCATGAGATCCAGCTGTAAGGCATTTTCTCAATTAGTGATCAATGGGGAAGAGCCCAGCCCATGGCAGGTAGTGCAGTCCCTGGGCTGGTGGTCCTGGGTTCTATAAAAAAGCAGGCTGAGCAAGCCAGTAAGCAGCACCCCTCCATGGCCTCCGCATCAGCTCCTGTTTCCAGGATCCTGCCCTGTTTGAGTTCCTATCCTGACTTCTTTCATTGATGAACAGTAATAGAAACCCTAATAAAGTTCACTTTCTGGTGCCTGTGACTCAAGATGTAGACCTCTCAGCTCCTTCTCAAGCACCATGTCTGCTTGCACGCCACCATGTTGCACCATGATAATGGACTAAACCTCTGAAACTGTAAGTGACCCCAATTAAATGTTTTCCTTTTTAAGAGTTTTCATGGTCATAGTGTCTCTTCACAGCAATAGAAACCTAAGACACTGCTCTTGGAAATATTGGTTTCCATACTGTCACACCTTAGGCTCAAGGTTCCTGTAAATAATTATAACATTGAATTCCTCACCAGACATGGGATATACAAGCATTATTGTCAAATAAAAATACTAGTGTTAGGGCTGAGGATGTAACTTAGTTAATAAAGGATTGCCTCCTGTTAAGGAAGTCCTGGGTTTCTTCCTCAATGCTGCATTAATTGGTTGGTACAAGCCTGTGATCCCAACACTTTGGAGGTTAAGGTAGGAGGATCATTCAAGGTCATCCATAGCCATCAAGGTCATCCATAGCCACATAAGGAGTTTGAGGGCAGCCTTGGATTCTTGTGACCCTTTTTCAAAAATAAATAAACAAATGAAAAGACTAGGAACACACACACAGAGAGAGACAGAGACAGAGAGAGACAGAAAGAGAGAGACAGAGAGAGAGAATTTTTCAGGAGTCACATTGGTAGATGGAACAATAAATACGTTTTACACATTACCTCCTGTCTTTGTATCAGACGTTATTTACAAAAGTCCTAGGTTGGAGCCTTTTTTCTAATAGCACAACCACTAATAAGATAGCTGTGAAATTATAGTTTAGAAATCTTCAGTACAGTTTGAAAACTTCAGGAGTTGGGTTGAAAATCAGTTTCTTGGGAGCAGAAATAAAAGAATCGTATCAATACATATCCAACTTTCTTCTCCTCCATAGTTGACTCTGTTTCCAGGTAGGAGATTGAGAAAACGACTCGCAAGTAAGAATTACTGAGTAGTTCTGGAGAGTGAGGCATAGCAGTCTAAAGGAGAGAAATGAGAAAGACTACCTCACAGGCTGATCTCATCATATCCCACCAGAGATGCAGGTTCATATATATAATTGCAGGGCTGAATGGAGCCAAATTCAGTTTGTTCCAACACACACNTGTCAATCTGACGTGCACTGCCATCATCCTAGAAAAGGACCCTGGAAGGAGAAAAGAGATAATATTTTCAGGTCTTTAAACATCAGAAGTTGCATTTGTCTAGACATTAAAGAAAGTTTTAACATAGTTCAGCAATAAAAACCAAGTAAGCCAATTTTTAAAATGGCCAAATCTCTTGAACAGACATTTCCCCAGAGAATAAACAGAAATGGCCAATAAGCAAATGTAANAATTTTCAAGGTCATTGCTCATTAGGAAAACTTGGATTAAGATAACAGTGAGCCATTATTTTATATCCACCAGGAAGGCCATAATCACTTTGCAATTGTTTTAATGCATTTTTTTTACAAATGTCTACATATATACTGTATTGTATTTTTTAATTTGGATTGTGATTAAATTACCCCTTCTTATTCCCCACCCTCTGAACCCTTTCTTTTCAACTAGTCCCCCTTTACTGTCAAGACTTCTTTCAGAATATCTTTTTTCTAGAAAGCGAAGATTTGAAAATAGTAATTACTTAGGATAAAGAAACTGAAGTGTGCAAACCTTTCAGAGTATAGTGACAAAACAATGAGGCAGTGGACAGACTGCATGGTGAGACCATCTCCCCACTCCCTAATGCTTAACAACCTGAATTCAATCACTATCACTTCCGCATTTAGGAGGACGTTCCCACACGTTAAACAACTAAACAATGGCCTGGGCATGCATTTTATTTGGAGGGTTCTGTATCTGTATGGTAAGAACAGTAAGAATTACTTCAAGAGTTTGTTATATTACTAACACCATGTTTACAATACTATGTGCTTAATAAGTGATTGACATTGTTTGGGAACAGCTTTGTGAGCTGGAACCCCATACCCACTGTGTGAAATAATATACAGTTGCTCTATAAAAGATGGGGGTCCTGGAGCCATCACAGCATGAAAACTCTGCAGGAATCTGTGACATAGGTCACTGGGTATCTCTGCCAAATTTTGATCATGTTTTGCTGGAAGAATCCTGTGATTCTGCTGTTGCAGCATCCCAAACGTACAATAGGGATTTTCCTTTCAGTTTACTCTAAATGCCTTCACTATATGAATAACTTGACAGAATTAGAAGTGGTCTGGGAATGGCATTTACCTGACACAGAGGTGATACTGAAACAGAACTGTATCACTCTCTAGCAAATGTGAGTAAAGCCATTCGCTTTTTCCCATTTCTTCATATTGAGAGGTTTGGTCCATTCATTCTTCATTGTATGTTTCATGTCTAGAATGTTGCTTAGCATATTCTGGGTATCAGTAAACATCTGTCAGACAAGATGACCTATTTGCCAACAGACACCAAACTTAAGTAAATTCATAAATAAACAATAAACTCTACAAAATAAAGATAAGGGGGTGTTATTGGGGAAACCAAACCTATTTTTAAGCCACTGAAGGAATTGGAAAACAAATTTATCTTCCATATTAATAAGAATTAATCTCTGTTAATTAAAGACAAGTGTTTAAAAGTACAAAGCGTGGTGAGAGGCAACTGCCACAAGCTGAGGAGGGAGGGTTTGCAGAGCAAAGCAGGGAGGAGAAGTTGCCACTTTGGAATTTGAATTGATGAGGTGAGGGCCAAGCCTGAGCTGGCATGCCAAGAGAAGAAAACAGAGACACACCTGAAGGAGTAATTAGAGCAGGGGAGACACAAAGGTCAAAAAGGGTGTGTCAACCTAAAGGATGTGGTATTCCTGCAAGCCAGAAAACTTTCAAGGGAGAAATATTGTCAATATATATGTTATGTAATATGACAATATAATATAATATATTATAATAATTATTATATGTAATATATATTATATGTAATATAATTGGAGTTACCCTACAGAGGGGTAACCTATGGTAAGCCATAGGTTACCAAATAATTTTTACTTTTAAAAATAATTCATTGTCCTCTGAAAAATGAAAGGCTAGGTGCTAAATTCATCCTCTAAATACATCCATATTAAAACCTATTTTCTTATATCCTTATTATTAGGTTTACACATCATCCCAAGGACAAAAATAATGACTGTGGGGACTGGAAAGATGGCTCGGTGTTGAGGAGCATGTGCTGCTCTTGCAGAGGACCCATGTTCTGTCCCCAGCACCCACATGGTGACTCACAACTGTCTGTAACTATGGTTTCAGGGAATCTGGCACCTTCTTTTAGCCTTCATGAGCACCAAGCATATACATGGTGCACTTACATCCATGCAGACAGAACACTCACCAATAGAATAACAACTATGACTATGTCCTTCAGTGTTAGTGCTACATCTACAGTGAATTAACCTATCCTTATTCAAAGTGTGTTTCACACTTACAATTCATCAGACCAAGTGATAGGAAACAGAGGAATACACAGGGCTCCTTTCATCTTCGTGTTGTGGAAAGGAATCTGCAGGTACATGGCATTAGTTCTTAGTGAGCACACACTGTTACACTTGCTTGCTCTGAGTTAACACTGTAGGTGAGTAATGCAGACACTGACATGACTCAGTCTTCCAAGAAGTGGCTGAACCCAGATGTCCAGAGAATGAGGAAGAGTGTAGGGGGTGATAAGAGAGGCACACATGTCACAAATCTCATAAACGTGGCTGACGGCCTGGCCCAGGGGCAAATCTGAACTCCTATATGAGGGACTGACTGCTTTGGTCCCCTCCACTTACCTGTGAAATCCACTAGCTGCAGAGGAAAGAGAAGCCCGCTTGTTTTCAATATGTTGACCCTCTGCCTTCTCAGATCACTGGATCTCTAGACAAAGCACTACTTAAAGATTCAATCTCTTAATGTGTTGTCTTACACTAAAACAGAAATACTAACTGGCCCACAGCAGGTGCCTCAGGTAAGAACATAACAGGCAATGACTAGAATTCTCTGTGTCTAGAGTTCTTAAAAGTTAGAGGATGATAGGGTTGGGGTTCAAGCAGGGGGTCCCCAGAAAGTAAAAGCAAAAAAGAAATGCTTGTGGAATATTTTCCTACTTCCTTCAAATCATAAATACAGTGCCCTGATGTATCATCCTGTCCCCCAATAAGCACTTAAACCCAACAGAGCCATATTGAGACCCCTCTAAGGAGATCTCTGGACATCAAGAATCTGTGTCTTGTTTCCCTGCCTCTCTCATCTGCCTTGGAAAGCTGATATTATTTGGATTGATCCAGGAACCTATTCTGTTTCATCAGGGAAGCAACAGAGCCTGTGTTCATGAACTTAGTCTCACATAGTTTCCCTTCTTACTCCAAAAGATTTCTTGGGAGCCATGGTGTCATTTCCTGTGACCTAAGTAGTGAAAACAAGTCAGGCCAGAGAAGCCCAGACCACAGGGTTGTAATGCCCACCACACATACAGACAGGGAGAAAAGGTTAGCTGTGGTTGTCAGAGGACATAGGAAGCCAAGCTGGGGACAGGATTGATTGAACTTGCTATCCCTGAGCTGCCAAGCTGAGTTTGGGTGCTGAGGAAGACACAGGTTTCCCATGATGGGCAAGCCCCAAGCAATGAGCAAGTAGAGAGATCAAAGCCTTGGAAGGCTTCTGTGGTCCAGTGGGAGGGAGGACATTGTGTGTGCCAGGTGATGTGGAAATGAGAAGGCCAGGCAGTCAGCTGGGCCTCAATGGACTCTTTAATAGCCTAAGGTATTCCTGGCTAGAGTATCTTCCCACTAGTGTACAGCTGGTGTCCATGAAGCCCCTGTCATTGTTTGGGATTCTGTAATAAATAGCTTCTGCAAAAAGAACATCAACAAGATGACTAATAGAGCAGAACTGACCGCAAAAGACCATTGTGTTCAATTCCTTGTCCAGAATCAGAAATGCAAAATTTACCTCAGATGGGTGTGAAAAATAATTTCTTTCCTTGTGAATCCAGTGAGGCTCTACAGCCTTCCTGGGTTGTAGTTTTATCATTTTAAAGTGTTTCTTATTTAAAATTTTAAAAGTCTTTATCATTTTAATGTTTAAAAGTTGTATCTTATGTTTAATTCAGTACCATTCAAATCTTATTTTTAATTCAGTACCATTCAAATATATCACAGAATATCTATCTTTAAAGTCTTATCATTTTAACATTTATAAAGTTCTATCTTATGTTAAATTTATAATTCAATACCATTTAAACATACTACAACATATCTGTCTATGCTCAGGAGATGGCTTTGTACACACATGCACATCCTGAGGTATAAGGCTTTTGTTCCTTAGTATGTATATTTCAAATTTAAGAATAATGCAGTAATTTAATGGGGTACCTATAAAGATAAATTAAAACCACCAATGATACTTGCATTGGACTTTATATTGATTTTAAATAATTCTAGCAATAAATTTTGTATAAAATTATATGAACATTTGCTTTTATGAGGACAGAAAGCTACCTCTGAGGTTTTTTTTTTAAAAAAAAAACTTAAGCTTTTCTTTGGATTATCACTGCTTTTGTCTTTGTTGATTTTAAAGGATTTGTAATATCTCTCTAAGTAAATATACTATAGCTTGCTAAGATATTGCTCTGCTTTGAATACTACAATATTTTTTCCAAAACTTCATCATGTTTTTGCAATCACCTGCAGATAATTTTTGAGAAGCAGAGTAGCTGAGATAACAGAAATGTGTATTTTGAGTCTTGTGTTCATATAGATAGATTGCTTCACAAAGACTTTCATAGATTGTTCATCTTCCTCACTGTATGGAGTTTGACTCCTAATCCAGCCAGCTGAATGACCGCTCACAGGTGTCCCTAGAGCACAGAGACCAGAGAGGTAGTTTTAATTGGGCTACAACTTCTTACAGCAGTTCTCCCCTTGGGTATAACACAAGGACAATAGGCACAAGGCACAGCATCAAGTTCATGGAGGGAGAGGCCTGTGAACAGTGTTCCCTTGCAAGAAGTTTGTCCCTATGTCAAGAACTCAACTTGTAGGCAAGGTACAGTGTTGCACACCTTTAATCTCAGCACTTGCAGGGTAACGGAAGGGGGTCAGGAGTTCAACATGCAACCCCATCTAAAAGTAAAGACATTTTACAAACAAAAAGGAGCCCAAAGTTTACAGCTCCCACCTGAGTGATCGGCCCCCAGAATGAATGAGGCTTTGTGTTTTTGAAGTCTTCTGAGGCTAGAGGGAATTAAGAGCTAGTTTTACTTTTTTCTCATTTTCTTTTAGCATGTAGACTTATGCTGGTGTGTGTGTGTGTTTGTGTGTGTGTGTGTGTGTGTGTGTGTGTGTATGTGTGTGTGTGTACTCCAGAGAATAGCACTGTGCTATGTACTTGATGGTCACTAGATTAGAAGGGCTTGGGTGTTCTTCCATCCATGCTATGTGTTGCTGTAAATGTCAGTGAGCAGAGACAGGAGGGGAACCTTCCAGTTGTGCTTTATTGAGAGCTTATGATCTGAGAGGACCAAAGGTTAACAGCTTAGAAACAGACTGCCTTACACATTCTACCAACCAGACAGCTTTATAGAGGCTTGGAGGATGTTGGAAAGAAATCAACCCAACACTGTCAGTCATTCTTGAGCTCAGAAATGTCCTGCAGGTCAGATGACGTCTGTGCTTCTCTCTGGTTCTTGTCCCTTACCTTCTTCCTCATTCTTTAGATGAAAAAAGGAAATCTAGGACAAGAGGTACAAACAGAGAAGAGGGATATCAAGGTGTGTAGAAGGAGGAGAGCCACAAAAACACACCTTGTCTGAAAATGCCATAATGGAATCTAAGACATATGATAAATTAAAAAAAATAAAAACACTAAATTTTGTAAACAACTAAAAGTATAGGTTTGGAAAAAAAACAAATGTACAGAAAGAAGAGGAAGAAAAGTGGTTTGGGAGGAGGAACGGGAGGAGAGAATTCAACTAGTGCAAAGGCACAGTCATACAAGACCAGAGTCTAGACTGTGGGGCGTGAAGACTCCAGTAAGAACTATTATATTATGTACCTGATATTTGCTAACTTGGAAGAGCCCAGACGTTCTTACATTCACAAAAGTCAACTACATAAGATAGGAATATGTTAGTCTACTTGACTTGAATACATTCAGTATGGATATGCATATCACACCACACCATGTAGTATCCTTTAAATATGTACAGTAAGAAGAAGGAAAAAATGGTATGCTGTTAAAGAGGTCAGCTACTATCTTCCATCCAAACAGAGAAATAATTTTTAATCAGATTAGAAGTTAGAAAGAATATGGAGAATTTCCTATGTTAATACACTGCTGATAGAATGAATAGCAATTTTCTCTCTAAAGGGAAATTTGGGCCCATATGGTAACAATAAGCACACACTCTGTGACCTAATAATGTTAATTTTATTATTTGGAACATTAGAGATATTTAAAGTGCTTATCATGTCATTGTCTTTAATATCAAAAAATAGTAGCATCCTATATGCTAATGAATAAATGATATTAGGTCCATCCAAGAAACAGAATTTATACAGCCATTCATAAAAAGGGATGGCACTACATATTATGTGTAAAGATCTCCAGGATACCATTTTAAAAAGTTGTATAAAAGTGATCTTCCAGTTGAATCTTCATAGAATTTCCTTAAATGTGTTCTGTGGAAATTGGACTATGTAATGAAATGATTAAGATTAGACAATGAACTTCTAGAACTAAAGAAATAAGGAAGCATATTACATCTGCAATAGGTGATGTCCAAATCCATGGACATATATTCCATGTCTGATTCATCATGGCTCAGGAGTGAGAGGGAGCCAATTAGAAGACAATAGATTGAAGTTTTCTTATTTGGAAAGAAGATTTGTACAAAAGGACACTACCATATAAGGCTGCCTTTGCTATCCAGTCTGCCAAAATCTCCAACTGGGCAGGAAGACAGTGGCCCTCTTCCCAGTGNACTTGCCTGTGCTCAGTCATCTCCACCCAACCCGAAGGTTCATTTAGCAATCCCCCAGCTCACCCTGACCTCTTATTCCCTTTGCTCTCACACTGGCCTCCTCCCAAAACTCTTGAAATACTACCAAACCACCTGGTCCTCAATGCATTGCCTTTTGCTTTTCCCTCCCCTGGTTGCCCATATCCACCATGGCTGATATCCATTAGGGTTTTATCCAGTGTCTACCTTCTCAGTGAGACGTTTTGTCACCCCTCTCTCTTTCTCAAAGTCAATATTCTGCTTCAAAATTTGTATTTCTCTCAAAGTCAACATTCTGCTTCACAATTTGTATTTCCTTCAATGATTTCCTTCTCTCATTATATTTACTATTTTCTAGCATGCCATATATCTTACTTGAATATATTTATCNTGGTTTGTTAGCCAGTTAGAATATAAAATATATGAGCAAAGTGAGTTTTGCTAATGATTGTTTGAAACTAAAATAACAATTGAAGTAAAGATGATGCATACTAGATACTTATTGAGTGAGTGAAGAACAGAAATNATACTAGATTTGAGACTAATAATGAAATACTTATACCTGCTTTTTTTTTTAAACAGGAAAGACTTTAAAATCTTCCTTGCCTCCATCTCAGCTTTATTTCTTCTTTGAGTATTTCTCACGTAGACATGCATTCCACTAGTCCACCCTCAGGGTTAATCTTACTCACTATTTTAGCTTTTATCTCACAAACAACAAAACTCCTTTGGTAAATTTTTGTTCTCTTCACTCAAGGAATACTGACTTCCTACAAATGAACACCTGAGGCTTTATTGATAATGGAACTCAATCCTCAGTCTGGAAGCCAACTGTTGCACCTCTTACCAAAGTGTGATAGCTCAGAAAAGGAGGAAGGACAGATGAGCTATGCATCACTGTTTTCCAGGACCACATCCTATTGACTGCTATGACTTTGCATTCCACCAAACCTTATCTATTCTTACCTTTTGNAATTGTATTATTTCTGGCACTTCACTTAATNCCTCCCCACAACTCCCAGAAAGACATATCTGAATTATAATGGGGGATATTCGATCACACTGTGAACCCCAAGTTTGCATTTGCATTGATTCAATAAAATTAACCTTGGGTCAGGAGTTAGCAACTAGTTGACAGAAAACAATCATGGGGCATCAGAGGGTATCCAGGANAGATAAAGAGACACAGGAAGTAGTAGGGAGGGATTTGGAGTAGTGCAGCTTTTCCTGGTTTGGTGGAGTGGAAGAACGGGTCTTTTGGAGACTCCAGCAAGGAGAGAGGGTTAGCTAGCCTCTCTGAGCTAGCAAGTTTTCACCCCAGCCTTTGAATCTCGAGTCTTACTTATAAATAGAACAACAAAAATTTAGTTAAAGCTACTTTTAGCAGTAGAGACAGAGCCAGTGCCTGTGGGAACAGAATCTCTGCCAGACTGTGGCCCGAGTGGCCAGGCCACTGCTAGAGAAGCAGGCCAGTAATTGTAGAAATGCAATTGNTGGCTGAAATAGCAGTAGATTAAGGCACAGCCACTGTGCTGAAGTTAAAACAACAAAATTATAGNTTTCTTTTTCCCAGAAAGTCATCTCCAANTACAGGTTTTANCATCTACTGACAAATGACTGCAACTTGNGGTTCTCATTTCCTCTTCTCCCCTGGATTCACATACACACATTCAACTCCTCACTGAACATCTGTGAATGCTCTAGAGTTCAACACATCCAAAGCAATCTCTCTGTGCCCTCTCATGTACTGTGTGAGTNGTTTTGATNAACAGAACTCACCTCTACTCATTGCTCCTCCTTCTTTGTGGTCACCANTCCTGTGAACTCTAATTCTATAAAGTCCTCTAATTTGTGACTTCCTCTCAACTGTTGCCTCAACTTTAGTCATGACTGATTTTCTTCAACTTCAATGGCTGCAACCACCTCACCTCTTCCCTGGTCTTTTTGCTTCTCCTCTCTAGTTCATTCTTAACTCTGTTGTTAGGATGAGCATTGAAAGGCTCTTGACATCATAGAGCACCTGCTACAACTTCCTCTTGTTTAGCAGTCCAAGATTTTGCCATCTGTTTGCTTGGACAACATTGCACCAATCCCTACAGGAAGCACACCTGCTTCTGTGAGTTGACNTCCCTTGCAGATGTGCTTCAACTCTCCCCATTTAATGNGCTATGCTGTGGGATAATGCTCTTGAACACTGGTTTAATAAAGCGCTGATTGCCCAGTAGCCAGGCAGGAAGTGTAGATGGGGAGAGCAGCCTAGGAGAATGCTGGGAAGAGGAAAGGAGTCAGGAGTTGCCAGCCAGATGCAGAGGGAGCAAGATGACAAGGCAGAACTGAGAAAAGGTACCAAGCCATGTGGCTAAACATAGATAAGAAGTATGGGTTAATTTATGTGTAGGAGCTAGTAGGTAATAAGCCTGAGCTAATGGCCAGGCAGTTATAATTAATATAGGCTTCTGTGTGTTTTCTTGTCTGAGTGGCTGCAGGATAGGCAGGATACAGGAAAACATCCAGCTACAGGGCTAACCATCCTTTCATGTCCCTATACCTTTGCACAAACTATGCCCTATGTTTGGAAATTTCTGCCACCTCTCCTGACTTAGCAAGTTCCTAATCATCTTATAAAGCCTTCTCAGATTTCCCCAGGAGCAACTTCTTAATTCTCTACTACTACTGTCTAAGATGCATCCATGTTAAAGCATAAATATCAATGTATTATTTCTGTCCATCCAGATATTTATTTCTGTGTGTATCTTATCCATGTTTCCAATTTTCCAATTCACACTTCTTAGTGTGGCTTGGTTCCTTTTCTCAGTTATGCCTTGTCATCTTGCTCCCTCTGCATCTGGCTGGTGACTCCTGACTCCTTTCCTCTTCCCAGCTTCTCCTAGGCTGCTTGCTCCACCTATACTTCCTGCCTGGCTACTGGCCAAAAGGAAGAACCAAAATTATGCCTTAAATGAAAGAACACATTGTTTGAATGCTTTCCTGTGAGGGTTTATTACAGCCACCTCTTCCAGCATAAATGATGTGATGTTGAAGATGCATCTGAAGTTATCAAGCCTTTTGTAAGCTAGTTTGCAGACAGCTTTTGTTATTTAGTTTTGTCATAATAAAATGTTATATTGCTTGACATAGATAGAGATGCCTCAGCCTTTCTCTGTTTAGCCACTTCTCCAGTGCTCCCACACCTGAAAGGATATCAAAGTTCAGAAGAGTTGGCAGGTGAGCAGGTCTTTGGCTTCAGTTATTGGCAACATCAGTATATACATAAGTAGCAGGCTTCTTTCTTTNTCAAACAGTAGCCCACTTGTGTTTCCATAAAATTAAGTACTCTTTATGGTCTCCCTCACTTTTTTTTGCAGTTAAAAATTTGGTAATTTGGTCTAGCCTCCATATAAAGGAATGTCCAAATTAGTATCATAAGACTATGCCAAGAATCAGTCAATGACCATTTCCAAAGGTGAGGCTATGATGTGGGTGATGGCAGTAGATATGAAATTGCGTGTATCCTTNATAATTTCAAAGTCTAAACCATGAAAACAAGTCCAGACACACAGTTATGTTCCTTCAAAGTCTCCTAAATTCCTATGTTAACAAAATGGACTGGTAACCATAGTACATATGCACATAACATGGCCTCATAGCACACTGTTGGACAAAACAGCATATGCCTCCCATTGTGCCTGTTTATATTGGTGTTGTGACAACTGCATTTTCTTTTTCTCTTCTTTCAGTCTATTAAGTCCCTTGAAACAGGAGGTAAATTCCAAAGAAACAGAGATCATGATAGGATAAAGCAGGAGTTAGAGTTGGTGAGACTGTTGTAACTATTGAATATCAGGAATTTGCCAGCCCTCAATTGTCCTCCATGCTCACTGACCCAGCTTTGTATTCAGCTTCCCTTGTCTTGGGGGGTCAGAAACAGCTTTAAGATTCAGAGCATTTCAGGAACTACCAACTCTTCCAGGTGTTGTGAATTTACAGCTGGCTCTGGGCTGGGGTTTGGGGACAGAGAAGGAACCTGGATCTGACAGAAGAGTCCAGAGGAATGCATGGGCTTATGGCATTTTGCCATTCCCTTGTATTTGTCCCCACTGGAGTTGGCAGACAGCACAGTCTGTCCTCTACCTGCTTCCTCAGGAAGCCCTGCCATAACTTCATCTGACATCTGGAACTTAGCAAGTATTCAATAAATCCCTATTGAGTAAATGGCCTCCAAGGCTGGAGGAAGAAGAAACCTGGTAGAAGGAGAATCATCTCCTTTAGTTACTATTTGAATAAAGTAACAGATTACCATAGTGAACTTAGAAAATTCAACTCTTGGCCCCTCAAGACTCCTATGTTTTCAGTGTCAGCAGAGGCTGCAAGATCTCTGACTTTCTTGACATCCAGGGAAGACTGGACCACCTATACCATGTCTCCTGAAACAATGATGCTCATCTCATCCCATCCACACAGTCACCTCCCACCCATCCACACAGTCACCTCCCATCATATTCACTCAATATTTTCCCAAGTCGATTAACTTGCCTTGTCCTTTGGTGTTTGACTTACCACGGTAAGGGGGACTGCACGGAGGTAAGCAGTTCACTCTATGATGCAACAACTGAGACCCATTTGTTCCTTGCTTGCCCAGGAAATTCTTCCTTGAGGAAACTGGGAGGTTCAGTGGCTCAGTGGTTAAGAGATAGGGCACACAGGACAATCCTATTAAAATTGAGGATATTCAGAACTCTCTGTTCAGCAACTCAAAAGGATGGAGCATATTTAAACAGTGAGTGAGGGTTGACAAGAGACTGGAATGAACTGTGAGGGTCACATGTGTTCTTCATGCATGTATTATTTATTATCCACATGTGTGTGAAGGGGAAGGAAAAAGAGTGGCATGCGAAAAATGTGTCAAAAACAGTGGATTTGAGTACCTCAACTACAACCAACTTGTTGTTTGGTTTCTACTCTTTTGCACTTTTGGGGGGCCTGCCACCCAGCTCCCAAATAAATCATACATGGAGGCTTATTCTTAATTATAAATCCTGGCCTTAGCTTGGTTTGTTTCTTGCCAGCTTTTCTGAACTTAAATTATCCCATCTACATTTTGACTCCGGGATTTTTCCTTTTCTTACCTCTGCATATCTTTCTTTCACTCTTATTCTGTGGCTGGCTGTGTGGCTGTGTGGCTGGCCCCTGACACCCCCTTCTCCTTGTTCTCTTGCTCCTTCTTCNTTTCCTCCCAGATTTCTCTATTTATTCTCTCTGCCTGCCAGCCTGCCTATCCTTTCTCCTGCCTCGCTATTGGCCATTCAGCTCTTTATTAGACCATCAAGTGTTTTAGACAGGCACAGTAACACAACTTCACAGAGTTAAATAAATGCAACATAAAAGAATGCAATATATCTTTGCATCATTAAAGCAAATGTTCCACAGCATAAACAACTGTAACACACCTTAAAATAATATTCTACAACAAACTCAACTTTTGTCTTGGACATTATATATGCTCTTGACAAAGTTTCTTAAGTCTAAAACTCAATGTCCTCTGTATAACATACAAGAGTGAGGAGCAATCCTTTCTCTTAGATAGCTAATACCACCCGTACATCTGAGAANCCACCTCATTGACTTCTCCCTGAAAGCCAACTGGGAAAATTGGCTCTGTGCTCTAGGGCTTTGATGTCCTCTGGCCAATCCCAGACTTCCATACTGTGATGATTGCAGAAAGAGTCTGGTTCCCAGGAGTAAGCCACTTTTCTGCTTTACCTGTAAACAGCAGGACCACAAGGAAAAGGCTGACAAAGAAAGGAAGGATCTCAGTTTCATGGCTGCAGAGGAGACTGCAGGCAGAGGAGGGCTCTAGGTGGGTGGGCAGCAGCTGCAGGCTCTCTTATTAGTTATACTGGGAAAGTGGGCTGGGAGACTCCAGACAGAGTGCACAGCCACAAAGGTCGCCAGAGACGTGTTATTTCCCATACTGTTCCCAGAACAAACTTTTGAGTTATGTGGTTTTTCGTTTTTCACGAAGTAAATAATATGCCTGAATGCTTTGGGTGGGCTTGATGAATAAGAGGATCCAGAAGAGTAAATTAAGATGAAAGGCATGGAGAGGCAATGTAAGAAGAACTTCTAACCAGTCTTATTAATAAACAC
>LZPO01018185.1:11437-24829 GCA_001675575.1 Neotoma lepida | reverse complement strand
AGAGGGAGGGAAGGAGAGGGAGGGGAGGAAAGGGAGGGAAGGGGTGGGAAGCACACAAGAGTACCATCTGCTGTGAAAGGTCTTTGAGTTTGGGAACACTCTTTCATATAAATCACTTTATAGCTAAACATTATCATGTAGTTCCTAAAATAGGGCACAAGTAAATGGTAAAAAAGTCAAACGAGAACAGGAAAGCAGCCACTGCTTAGTAGAAAGGAGAAATCCAATTTTGCTTCCAACATCTGAACATGGTTCAACTAACAAATGAAAATTTGACTTTATCTCTCTGCCTTTGCTTTACATCAAGTGATAAGGAAGTTAACTGCAAGGATTATGTCAAGCTATTTTCTCTTTAAACACTTGGAATAACTCCACCTCAGGCTGGGACTTGTCTTTGGCACTCCATTATCATGTATTAACACTTTCAGAGATCTGTACATGCATATCTCCCTTACAAGATGTCAGATTTTCATATTACATTTAAGTTTTTAATAGTCTAAAAATACTATTTGCACCGAAAGTTATTAGAATTGTGATTTGTTTTAGTCAACACNTCAATAAACATATATTACTATATTATAAATATTCAAGTATACCCAGTAGCTATATTTTAATGCAATTATACTTTGTAATGTGATGTGTTTTATAAATTAAGAAACATTCTGGGAACTAGTTCATAGGTTTGACCAGATTCTAGCTCTGGTGGTGTTTCTGCAGACCTCAGCAGTGCACACCTCCTGTCAATCAGGGAGACAGTCACACTCGAAAGTTCCAGGAAAGGTGCCCTGGAGAGGAGGAGACTGAAGGGAAAGGTATATACCTCATGGCTGTGGTTTCGTCTCCACAGAAGACAAGTGGAATGGGAGGCAGTTACATTTCTTAAGAGACTGGTTCTCTTATTAGGTAAAAATATACAACAAGTAGACCAAGTTTACCCACTTTATTTTAAAAATGTAAAAGGAGGGATTTGAGGCTATGTTCTAGAAAGCACCTGCTAAATCTAAACGCTTGTCATCTGCAGGGCTGTTCCAGGGGTCTGGGCTCCAGCAGAACACTGCCTCTGTGAGCCTCCTGTGTGTCAGCTTCCACTNCAGATCTCTGCTAAGGCACATTCTTTCCCTTTAGACAGAAAGAGTTTCCCCTAACAGTCTTGACATAATGTCAGCGAGACAGCATCAGCAGCCACTAAACAGCCACCCTCTAATATCTTCCTCTCACACTATTTTTCTCTGTAAATAGTTAACTATTTTAAAAGTTAATTCAAGCTTTTTATATAATATTTACATTAGAATACAAGGCTGATGGTGATTGTTCATAGACATGTCTTATATGGGAGCTACAGAGGTGGCTCAGGAGTTACGAGCACTTATTGCTCTTGCAGAGAACTGGGTTTGGTTTTTAGCATCCACATGGTATCTCACAAGCACCTGTAACTCCAGTTTCAAGGGACTGATGACCTTTTCTGACCTTCCAGGGCACGAGGCACACACATGGCCCATAGACATTTACGTAGGCAAAACACTCACACACATAAAAAATTGTCTTTCATACTTGTGTTTGTCTACAGTGCCAGGGTCAGGCCCACCACCTTACCTAAGCAAGCCCCTTACCCTGAATTACAGCTACAGCCCTCACTTTAGTCTTCTTCATTTTAAGTTAGTGTATATCATACATGTAATGGGTTTTCAATCACTTGCCAGATGCGTGTGTCATGTGTGTATGCCCNTTTCTGGGGGTGCATGTACACATACATGTACATGTGGCCAGAAGTCAACTTCAGTTGGGGTTTGCTCTTCAGACTCCACTCACCACGATTTCTGAGAGTGTCTAACTGGATTGGAGTTTGTCAAATGGGTGGTCTGGCTATTCAAACTCCGGTTTTCATGCTTGTGTGACACACACTTTTCTGACTGAACGATCTTCCCAGCCCTCACTTTGTATTCTTCAACAATGTTACTTTGCTTCTAAATTATAAAAGGGGGGCTGAGGAGATGGCTCTGTGAGCAAAGTGCTTCCTGTGCAAACATGAGGACCTTGGTTTGGATGCCCAGAACCCATGTGGCATGGTGGCACATGTCTGTAAGCCTAGTACTTAGAGGGGTCGGGATGGGGGAGGGTACAGGTTTATACCCAAAACTCACTGGCCACTAGTCTAGCTAAAAGACAGCTCCAGGCTCAGTGAGAGAACCTTCTAAAAGAAAAAGGATGCAAAGTAATAGAGGAATACACCCAATATTAGCCTCTGGCCTCCATATGTGCAAACATGGGTGAACACACCTGCAACACACGCAATCACACACAAAAAACTGAAGATATACTTGGTAGCACATTCACAGTTTTATAAGCACACATGTCCACCTACAATCGTATTTAACTTCTGTGAAGTAGAGGAGTCAATGAATGAGGCTGAGGTCATGGCATGGATCTTCGAGTTGATGGGTAGGTTTTGTTTGTCTACACACTGCTAAAGGTCACTCTTGATCCTAGTAAGCTATTGAGCAAACTATACTTTTGTTAAGAAGCAGTTACAATAGCTGGATGTAGTGGATTATATTTTATATGGTGTGCTTATCCTGGATTAAGGAGAGGGAATCCAGCACTCTGGAGGCTGAGGCAAGAGGATTCCCAGCTCAGGACAGCATGCTATCGGCAACAGAAAATACTGAAAACACAAGTTAGTTAGGTCATTGCTTACTTTAAAACTATAACTTATTTTATGTTCTGCAAAATATTTTTATATTGCTGTACCTATGGCAATGATATTTAGAAGTTGTTTATATTTCTAAATAAAAGATTAACAATGTGAAAGATATCAGAATTACCTTATAGTAATGATTTCCCCCGGGTTTGCCCTTATGAGCCAGCTGCAGTTGATTTTGGCAGGATATTCAGAAGGCCAGCCTGGACTCGTGATTATTCCACTTGGTGCTCGAATTTGTTCTGGAGTCTCTCCACAAGCTGGAAGATAGCCAAAGCGACCTTAACTAATCATTACATCCTAATAAAAAAACAGTATTTCTTTAAAACAAAACAAAAACAAAAACAAAAAGCAAACACTTCAGACATGAAATTGCATGCAGGAAGATGTGGTTCAGCTTAGAGAGCCTCTCTAGTCCACCCTGGTATTTTATTTTCTTCCCCTTTAGAAAAAGAACCTTATCCTTACTTAGATATTACTGGCAGGCAAGGGAATTTTCCAATTAGATCAGTCAGGCATCAGAGTTTTAGGTTTAAGTATAGAGATCAATCAATTCCCCCATCGATCTGTTCTCAAATTTATCTTTTTAATTCATTTTATTTGTGAGCTACCTAAAGTTCAATATTTATTCAGTCAATGTATTTAGATCTTTAAGATCATCAAGTTGTTTTCTATGAGCTTTAAATAACCATAAGATACTGAACTGCAGTTTTTGATAAAGTAGGTCACTGGATAAAGACAGTAAGACATTACAACACTGCAAAGCTGTTCCAGCATTTACTCCATTAATAATCTCAGGCATAATCACAGGGTTGTGATTTGAATGAGAATGCCTCCATAGGCTCAGATGTACCTGGTCCCCAGACTGTGGCATTATTTGGGTAGGCTCAGAAGGGTGCCTTGTTGGAAGAGGTGTGTCACTGAGTGGGGCTTTGCGTTTTCAAAAGCTTCGTGCCAGTCCAAGTTCACCCTTTCCTTCCTGTTTGCGGAGATGTGACCCTCAGCTCTCAGTCTGCTGCTCCAGCCACCATGCCTACTGTGTCCTTGCCATAGACCCTCATCCCTCTGGAACCAAATGCACCCCAAAACCCTTCCCTTCTATAAGTTGCCTGGGTCATGGTGTTCTGNATCACAATAAGAGAAAAATAACAAAGACAAGGGTCTTGAAAGAGTCCTAAACTATTGAAAAGTATCTGAACACCACAAAAGAAAACATTCATGCCTATTTATGCTTTTACTTAACCAGAATCATGCTGATAACCTGACAATAAATTTTCTCCCACTAAAAATAAAAACACTTGGCTAGACAGGAAAAAGACAAAGAAAGAAAAAAAAAAGAAAGGTTTTAGTAGAACTAAAACCTTGTCAACTATTATTTCATACAATTTTAATCAATTATATTTGCTGATGTTTAAAGTAGTGGGGACAGTAGCTGATGAGGGCACATAAGGAATTATTAGAAATCTTGGGACAATTTTCAGAAAAAATGATAAAAATTATATATCGAATTACAAATACCCTGATGAGCACTATGTTCTAATTAATTAACTAATTAGTATACATACCTATAAAAAGCATTGCTGAGGGATGAAATGAGTCAGTTGAAGCACTTGGTACCACATATAGCCCGAACTCTGACAGTTTAAAAGATCAGGCAACCAGACTTGTAGACAGCCAAATACCCTCACTGCAGCTACAACTGGGTAAAATCCTTCCTTTTAAACAGAGGTTGATACCACCTAATTTAGGCTAAGGATGATAGGAAATAAGCTGTAGTTAAAGAAATCTCATTGATGGTGTTCAAACTGTCAAATTCTTGTGTCTTCAGAATCCATTGTCTGTAGAAAACCCACGTCGATGTTTTAAAGTATGGTCTACTGCAGAGCGAAGGCTCAAGCCTAGAGGAAACTAGAATGCACTGCCCAAGGGTCAGACGCAAACAACTTTTAGAACATGGAGATTCATGGCTCAGAATACAGGGTACTTACACCAAGGGCTCTGCCTTCATGCCCAGTCACAATCAAGGCTGCTGTCACTCACTCACTGATTATTTAGTTATTGATTGTCATCACTAAGTTTCATTACTACTAAATTTCTTTAGCTGGGCATGGTGGAACGCTCCTCCAATCCCAGCACTTGGGAGGCAGAGGCAAAAGATCAGTCATCTCTGACTACACCAAAGAATAAATTCCCTCCCTTACAAGAAAAAAGTGATTTTAATGAATGATGGCTCAGAAAAAGATTTAACTTCTCCAAGTGTAATTCTATTATGAAAACTTATTAAAAATAAAGGACAGCTTTGTTTCTGTTTCATAAGACAGCCACAACAATCTCATGAAAAAAAATTCTAAAGACTTTCCTCTTGTCACTTTTACCAAAGCATTCTGGACCTCTGAATGGAGTTGATTGTGACATAGCATAAAACCTCCAACCCTTAAATAAACACCAGACTAACTCTAGGGAAAAAACTAGAAGGATTATTTTATTATTAGTTTTTAAAAAATTAGGTTTTAAGAAAAAAACAAAATCCAAGTACATGGGAAACCAATAGGTGGTGCTCACATACCAAAAAAATAAAACTTCTGTGTAGACACAGGACACATGTAAATGTGTATAAACATACATGAATACATATGAACATGCTTGAGTATACCTGGATACACATGAACAACTGCACAAGGCTGAGCCACGCCACCACAGATAGGGTTAATTATTTTAAGACTTATTACACTTATATTTCTATCTGTATTGTTAGTGACATTATTTTAAGGCATACATCATCCCCCTCAGTAAATACAAAACTATATTACAGTATCAAAGATTTTCCTTGAGTTCATTTTAGATATTCTGACTTTGTTTTGTACATTTGCAACATGCCAGAATTGGGCATTTTGTTACAGTGGCTTTGAAAGAACCCTATGTTAATGAGATTCTAGGTAAATACACATACCATTGTATAAACTTTAAGTCAGGGTTAAAATATCAATCTCTTCAAATATTTACCATTCCTTTCGGTGATCCACGCCATTTTAGTCAATTCACTCAAGNGCAGTGCATTGGGTACACAGATAAACTCTAGCATAATCATAACATGGCTTCCTATACCTAAGAAAGAATGCATTAAACTGCCAAAACAAACTACTAAAATCTTCCTTTTTTGGTTCAGTTAAGAGTTTGTCTATACTGTACTGGCAAACTGGAATGGCTCTCTCTCTCTCATCTGCCATTACTGGGTTGGCTCTAGTATAAACTTATTTAATTTCTCCATGTTAAACAAGGAGTTACTCCTTGACTACCTCCAACATCTACTTCAGCCTTCTTGCCCCCATCTCTTTCATCTGTGGTGCATTTCCAAAAGCTACCCAGGATAACCAAAGCATTTCTTTCTTTCCTTGCCTTGCGTCCCCCTCATCTATTAAAATCAGACTTTCAATCCTAACCTTGGCCATAGAAATGACACTCACACACCACTCACTGCCAAATCCAGTGGGTCCCCAGTTCCCAAGATCTTTCTAGAGCACCTGGCATTAACCTTTCTTTTGCTTCTTGTTAGGGTCTACTACCTTGACTAGCTAACACACATCTTCTGGCTCTGTCCTGACTGCCCTGGGTTTTCTTGGATTCCTTCCCCTTCCCAACCACTCTGATCGGGCGGTGTTCATGGTGTGTCCCAGAGCCTCTTCTCTTTTCACGGTCAGTGCATTCCACACACTCTCACACTCTCAGCTACAATCTCCAGGTTATGGGCGTCAACTCTCTAGCTAGGGACTNTGCATGGTCAGATAAGCTCACATACAGCATGGTCAGAACGATGTGTTTACTCTACACCTTCACTTGACTCAGCATCATTTGGTCAAGAGAAAAGGCAGGTGAGGAAAACAGAAACTCATTTCCAGAATACCACAGGTCATCTCAAAAATTCAAAAACAAGATTTGGTAATGAGAACTAGAAGTTTCAGTTGGGAGCCAAGCTTGCTTTCACAACCTGTCACCAAAGCCCAGCCTTATAGCGTATTTCAACTCCATTTCTTTCACTATGTTAGCATGTTATAAATGTCCCCAATCCTTTCTCATCCTAACACTTCAGCTCTGATGTTTAACTTCAACTAATTTGAAGTGGTTTACTGTGTTTAATGTGATCAAATTTAAGCTGCTACTTTCTTGCTTTTAAATGGGTATTTAAATCACTAACACCAAGCAAAGGGAAGGTGTAAACATAATTATTTTGATGAAGGAATTCTAATGCTTTTGTTGGCTATAGTATGGTCAATGAATAATATCGCACATGCCAAACCAGACTGGTGAACATAAAGCCTGAACTGCTCCAGGAGCTGGGCTTGACTCCGCAGGAAGGAGGGCAGAGGTAAGCTAATATGTGCTCCACAAAGAATGAAAAAGTACTATGTAGTGTGAGTTGCTGGATGAAAGTGGGGGGAGGATGGGGGCAGGGCACATATTCCCCAAACTTCACATTTGTAACTTTTTAAAAATGTTTACTCATTTTCAAAAATATTTCACATACATTGGTGCTCTGCCTGTGTGTATGTCTGTGTGAAGAGGGTGTCAGATCCCTTGGAACTGGAGTTACAGACAGCTGTGTCACCCTGTGGGTNCTGGGAATTGAACCTGAGTCCTCTGGAAGAACAGCCAGTACTCTTAACTGCTGAGCCATCTCTCCAGCCCCCATATGTATAACTTTTTGTTTTAAAACAAAACACTTGTATTTTTAGCTCATTTAAACCTCATCTTTCTAGATTTTGACAGAACTCCCAATTTATAATATTTCAATCTTGATCTTCTTTTCCCTATATTCATTCAATCCATGCCTTCTCTATTGCTTATACATAATTATTTTAGCTACAGTCTAGTTAATTCTTCAANAAGAGTGTAATTAATTGGCATACAATAAGAGTGCATGTAATTGGCAATGGGAGGAATTTTGCTAGTATAATGTAAAATTGTATGAAAAATTTCCTGGCATGCTAATGATCTGAAGTAGGAGTTTTTAACTAAGAAAAAGTTATTTAAAAAAAAAGCCTAAAAGCACCTTCCTCTACTAACAGGAGTGGCTACTTTAGGGACCTAAAGAGCTGCCTGTTTTCTTCTGGATGCTCATCTTGCGAAGCTGCAAAGCCACCACTCTGTGAAAACAAAGCACCTTCTCAGAGAAGGATTTGTCTGAATCATGTTTGTTTGTTTGTTTTATTATCTTGGTCTCTGTTTGAAACAAATGTGTTGAAGAGACAAGCATGAATTCAGGCCTATGTGACTGCCCAATACAGACCAAGTCTAGGTACAAAATGCCCTTGGATATTTGACCACATTAGTATTCTGACTGGTATTTTATTTGTTCTTTCTACACTTATAAAGTTAAATAGTTCTAAAAGATCTGTACCAACACCACTTTTTTCAAAAGTTTTATTATTTTAGTATGTGATTTATAAAGCAAGGTGTCCAAGAACATACACACATACACATGTACACACACATACACACACACACACACACACACACACACAGAGCATATCAAAAATTGCTATATTTAGTCTTCGTTCATTTTGCATTCTTAATAGATTTCTTAATTAGCAACATTAATTGTTTGTTCTTTGAACATAAACAACAATTCCCCACCCCCCAAAAATCCCAAATCTACTTAATTTACTTTCGTGACCACCTTTAGCCATAAACAAAAATTCATGCATGAATGATGACACACATCTTTAGTTTTTTATAAATTCTTCATTAACTCTAGGAATAGAACCTTGCCCCCACATAAATGGCTTCTAATTGTTCATTAAAAAGATAGCCACTCACTGGGGTTGGTGGCATTTGCACTTGGGAGGTGACGTCAGGAAGACTGGGACATTGAAGCCTACTTAGGCTACTGTAAGANGAATTTCTAACCAGTCTTATTAGTAAACACACAGAATAAGAAATAGGGGTGAAAATCTGACAGAGATCAGAGGAATTAGGAGCAAGCCACCAGCTAGCCTCACCTCACCAACGCTGCCGCTACTTCCAAAGAGTGAAGCGAAGAGAAGAGAGAGACTTCCTGTCTAACCCGGCTTTTTATGCCTATCCGTTCTGCTAACTCATTTCCTATCCTCACTAAGCTACATCACTTCCTATCTGTCTGCACGGACCTCTAGAACTCTATGGCTGATTCTGGGATTAAAGGCGTGAGCTACCACCACCTCCTTCCACTAGTTTCCCAATGTGACTCTGGAGTCACAGAGAACCAAACAGATTAAGGGCGTGTACTAACTTGCATGACTATTGTTTTACTACTAGTGGCTGGTTGCCCGTTTTTCCTCCGATCCTCAGATAAATTTTATTGGGGAACACAGATAAAATATTACCACAGGCTACATAGCAAGACCCAGCTCAGAAAGCTAAATCAAATTCAATCAAACAAAAAGAAAAAGCAAGCAACAAGAGTAAAATGATGACAGCTTCCAACTTGGGCTGCATCATCTTTGTAGGCACGCAGAGTGACCAGGCTACAAGCCCCTCAAAAGTCTAGTGTTCATTCAAAGGGTATCTAGTATCAGGACATCTGCAATGACTTAGAGAAAACAATGACATGTTTCTAACCCTGGTGGNTAAGGTTCACCAGAGGGCTTAACTACGAACTGCTTCTATTTATCATATATTCTGTTTCTCAGGAGAGAATTTACTGCAGAATGAGGTTGAGAGGTCCTTTGATGGCTTTCTTAATAAGATTTTGATATTAGATTCCCAGTTTAAAATAAAGGTATCTTTGAATGACTTAAAAATTAAGGAAAACTAGTAAGAATACAAGACCTTACATCTAGATGTGTATAAGAGACAGGGGTTTCTCTGTGTAATTTTGCGCCTTTCCTGGAACTCACTCTGTAGTCCAGGCTGGCCTCGAACTCACAGAGATCCGCCTGCCTCTGCCTCCCGAGTGCTGGGATTAAAGGCGTGCGCCACCACTGCCCGGCCGACCTTAGGTTTTTATTGATATTTCAATAATCTTACAGTAAAAGCACAGACCTGAGGTTGTAAAAGGAGATTAATACAGAAGGCCTATTTTATTTTTAAAAGCAGTTATTTAAAAGTGGAAGGCTTCACATGACTTCTATTAGGATGAGGACGGGAGAGAAGAGATCATGTCAAAATCATGTCAAATAAATCTTTCAATTTCAGATTTCAAGGTTTTTAAAGCTTGCAAAAAAGAAGTCAGCAATGAAATTTATGATTAGACCTAAAGTACTTGTAAAAGAAAATGCACTATTTCCTGTTCAATGGATGAAAAACCAGGTTTCTTTTCAAAACTGACAAGGGTTGATACTTTATGGCAATAAGCAGTTGAGATTAAGAAGGACATGAAATGTATGTGGTTTTGGGTTTTATAAATCATAAAACTGAAANACAAGTTAGTAAATTACACTTACTGGCTACTAAATTTCACAAAACAAATATGAAAGCATGACAAAGAATTGATATTCCATGGAAATAATAGCTGTGGAAGGATGTACAATTATTAGCTGAATCTAAGAAACACAACAGCTACTATAAGAAATATGTAATAAGGTGGGCATGGTGGTGCACATCCTTAATCCCAGCAGAGGATTGATNAGGAGGCAGAGGCAGGTNGGTCTCTGTGAGTTCGAGGTTAATCTGGTCTACAAAGTGAGTTCCAGGACCGCCAGGGCTGTTACAAAGAGAAATCCTGTTTCAGGGGAAAAAATGTATTAAATAAAGGGCTAAATGATGTCATATGTATTTAAAGTAACTTAAAGAAAATGCCATATTTAAAGAAAGATAAACAAACATGGTACACAGCACTTCAAAATAATCTTGACAAGATAATCTGAGCACATCCTTCCCTGTCTGTGGGTCTTTTGGCTAGCGTTGATGAAATGAAGTCGCTGCGTTCTTCTAGCTGGTTCAGAACGTGTGTTTTCCTATATCTACTTGCGTATTAAAGAAAGAACTCCCTCGTTCTTAGTTGTAACCTTCCATTTTCTATACTTACATAGTCCAGGAGGTTTTTGTAAAATGTTCCCCCCTGTTTAATAATACCATGTATATAACTCCATGTGTGGGAAGAAAAAAGAAAAGCTAAAAAAGAAAACACGTAAGAAAACACTATTTAGAAGTGGTTGATTCCAATAAAAGAGATGTATTTGAAAAAATAAACAAAAGCCATCCCTGGGNCTGGGGAGACAGTTCAGTTGGTAAAGTGCTTTCTTCATAAGCACAAGGCCCGGAGTTCCCTCTAGTGTCCATGTGAAGACAGCAGTGGAGGTGTACAATTACTCAGTGTCACTGCTGGGGAGGCAGAGACCTGTGCACCCCTGAGGCTCAGTGGCTGGCTGTCAATCAGTCTCTCCTCCTCCACAGACTCCAGGGCAACTAGAGATCCTGTCTCCAAAAGGCAAATATGCGCTGGTAGAGTGCTCAGTGATTCTAGGTATCATAGCCCATTACAGTTCAAGGGACATCATGGAAGATGGATCAGAAAGACTGTAGGGCCAGAGGTTGTGNAGAACTGCTGTGGAACAGTGTCCTCTGGACAGGACAGAAGGCCCAGGAGCTGCACTCATGAACCCATGCCTGCATAAGCCCTGCACGAGCTCGAGCCAGTGGACATTCCAATATAGGTAGGGGACAGGCTCAGGAGACCTCGACCCTAACTGGTGATGGCAGCTGGGAGAGGCAGACTTCTTTAAGGGTGTAGCTTCAAGTAGGCTGCCCATGCTGCAGCACACGGCCCCACACCCATGTGCATATAGGCTGTACTAACTTGACTCAGTGGGTAATTAAAAAAAGAAAAAAAGGGCATGAAGTTGGGAGGGGAAAGCAGTGGGTTCTGGGAAGAGTTGAAGGCAGACAATAGCAGGTGGATAAAATTAAAATACATTGCACACACACACACACACACACACACACACACACACACACTTTTCAAAGAATTAAATATTTTTTAAAAACCAAAGTGGGTGGCTTCTGAGTATATAGCTTATCCAAGGTGACCTCTGGCTTCCAGACACAGGTATGCACAGGTATGTGCAAGTATGTGAATCATTAAACACATAGAAGCATTGTGACCATGCAAGTCAAAGTCAGTGAATGTGGAAAAACAGAACATATTGTTAAATAATTAGCATGAAAATCAGACACCTACTGACCCATTGCCAATTGAGAAGAGTAGCAGTATGAAAACTTAAAACCATAGTCCTTTCAAGAAGCCATATGGCAACATACTACTGTAGAAGCTTCCTAAAACATATACTTACAGGAAAGGAATTTAAATGGAGTCACCATATAATGGGGGAGACAATGCCCCAACTAGACATCTAGTAAAACCTCCAGTGCCAGGAATGGGTTATATCTTGGTAAGTTGTTGGCCAAAGGAGTCCCATAGACTCCCGTAAATATCATAGGCTATTGCCATGGGGTGTCACTGGGTATATAAACCACATACCAGGGCAAGCCCCTATGCTCAGGAGGAACTGGCCATCACAAAATGAATCCCATGTTTGTTTGTTTGGGTGCACTTTTTGTTTTGTTATTTTTTTCTTATTGATTTCCTTTTCCTTTTTTCTTTCCCTTCTTCCTTAGTTTGTCTGTTTTGATTTTTCTTTGGGGGGGGCTGGGTTCCTGGTTTTTTTTATTAATTTGTTTGTTTTGAGAGAGACAGAGAAAGAACATGAAGTTGGTGGGTAGGAAAGTGGGGAGAAGTTGGGGCAGAAAAATATGATAAAAATATTGCATAAAAAATTAAATAAAATTTTCTTAAAAAGTTAGAGTTCACAGTGCTGAGGATGAGACTTTTGTTCCAAGTCAGAAGTTTATAGTTCATAAGACCTTTGAAAGTCATCAACATGAAAAGTAAGCAGAGTTCGGCCTAGATCCCACGGCTACAACAATGTTAAAACCCAGGGAATATGCATAGTTTTACAATTTCTAAAGAGTGAACCCTATTTGCAAAAAAACCATCTAGGAACAGCAAGCAGTACTAAATGATTCCCTTCAGAATTAATGATAAGCATCATGCTCGGACCAAGTGTCTCCCGTTCTCCCAGGCTTACCCTTTCAAGGTTCAGCCTGTGGCACGACTGGGAAGCTGGGGGTTCTTCGAAGGGAAGAGACACTCTGCCTGCAGACCATCCCTTCCTGTCTGCTTCCTGGCAGTCACAGGCGAGGAGATTCCTCTACTGTGAAATGCTATCTTGCCACAGCCCAACTCAAAAGGTCCAAGTGACTATCAAATGAAATCTTAAAACTATGAACCAAAATCATTGTTTCTACCTATAAGATGATTAACNCAGGTATTTTGTCACAGTGAGAGAAAGCTGACTAAAACAACACTGAAGATTCCATGTCTGATGATAAAGAGAATGTACATGCAGGTACTCATGGGGGAGACGCTGGTGGCATGGAGTAGAATAGCCAGAAGAGGATGAAGTGGAAGCTGAGGAAGTTTTCTAGATTCTTAAAACAATAACAACAAAAGAATAAAACATTCTTTTGAAGAGACATAGAGGCGACAGCAGATAAGGCTGGGAGAATGAGGCATTCTCAAAGACAGGAACAGTGGATGGAAAGTCAGTCTTCAAAGCAAATATGCTAAACTTATGTGCCACTGAGAACANAGGGCAAACGAGCAAACGTGGGAATCTGCATGGAGTTAAAGCACTGGAGTGGTCCTCTGTGAGATGTCA
>LZPO01018185.1:0-10186 GCA_001675575.1 Neotoma lepida | reverse complement strand
GAGATGTCATGTGAGAAGGATGGTCCTTTGTGAGATGTCATGTGAGGAGGAAGGTCCTCTGAGAGATGTCATGCGAGAAGGATGGTCCTTTGTGAGATGTCATGTGAAAAGGATGGCCCTCTGTGAGATGTCATGTGAGGAGGAAGGATAGCCCTCTGTGAGGCGGAACGATGGCCTGCAACTAGAACTGGCAACACACGAAGCTCCTGGTTAGCAAAGAATGTGTTTATAAGTGCAGTTCTTCTACCTTCTGACTTTGCCATACACACCTAATATCTACACTTGAACCTCTGCTGTTGAGAGTACTGAAGTGAGTTTCTGATCATGTGCACCTTAGCAGAGCTCTGTCCTGAGAGAACTGTCAACACTGNGGACGGACAGAGTCGGAAGGGAAGGAAAGAGACTGAGTATGAGCTGGACTCCCTAAGAAGTACTCCAGAAATCACTCTTTTATTCTTTATATGAAATCAGAAGGCAGCCTGGGGCTAGAGAGATGGCCCTGCAATTGAGAGTGCTTCCTTTTCTTGTAGAGTACCCAAGTTCAGTTCCCAGCACCCATGCCAGTTGGCTCACAGCTGTAACTCTGGCTCCAGAGGGTTGGACACCTCTGGCCATGGGAACCTGCACTCACACACACATATCCCCACACAAAGGCACCTAATTTAAAATAAAAACATAAATCTTTTAAAAGGGAAATCAGAAGCACTGAAAGTGTCTCTCGTTGGTAGAGCTGTTGTAGATGGTTTAGAAGGCCCTGGGGTCCACTGCCTCTTCCCCACAGAAAACCAAACACTTCCTTCAGTGGAGATGATTACTAGCATTCTAACATTATTTACTAGTCTAAAATGGGAAAATCTCATACTGTAATTTTAAAGGGAAGAATGAGCACAAGTGGGAAAATACAGTAATCTATCATTCCTACAAGGCTCTCATTACTCACACCAATTATTAGAAATCCTGCATCCAGTGTTTATAACTTAGATGAATATTCTCCTGCATTAGTGAAGATACGTAACGATGGATAGGTCAACACAATTATTCCTGTTACTCTAAGTGGCATTCCTCAAGAATAATTATTTTGCCTGGACATTAACTCTAATCAAAGCAAGTAATTCCATGGTTTCTTGAAGATCACTAACGTTCATAACAAATAATAAGAAAATGTTACATGGTGGTAAAATAACACCCAATAAAGTCAGAAGAGGCATAAAATATTGAAGAGGAACTCTGGAAATATAACAAAATATGTTATGGGGGAAAGCAATGAAGCTGAATTTAATTACACTATAAGAAATTAACCATTCCCTAGGAAGTTTCTAAGCATTAGGAATAATTCTGAAATTGCTGGCAAAGCACAAGATAAGAAATAGGGACGACCCAACCTTTTATATAGCTTTTAAAGCCATGAGGGCATTTGTTTTTCCTGCAAGGGCATAAAAACTCTTGTTATGGTGCCTACATTTTCTAATTTATACACTAGAGAATTAAATGCTGAGCAAGCGATTATTCCTATTTCCTGAATGGGGAAAACTATTAATTTCTGAAGTTTATGGTGACTCTTGTGAGAAGCCTAGAAGAGACAAGGCAGGAAGCAGTACTTGGCAAACAAAGTGGCCTTAGAGTTCATGATTTTCCAAACCATCTCCATCAGCTATGACACATTATACATTCATGTCTAAGTCACTGTGTCCTTTTTGAAGAGTAATAAACAAAATGAATCTACAAGTCAGTGTGCTGAAGTAAGGAGTTATAGCACAANTCCTAATTGGTCTTAATAATAAAAACTCAGAGTCAGATATCGGGGTGAATGCTGCAAGATCAGAGAGACAAAGGAGCAAGAGACAGCCACCTCTTACCTCGCCAATTCCTTAGCCTGAAACGGGCCAAGCNCCTGTCTCCTCCTGCCTTATATTTCTCTCTCTGCCCAACCATATCACTTCCTGCTTCCTCCTCCCAAGTGCTGGGATTAAAGGTGTGTGCTACACTGCCTGCCTTTATGGTTAACTAGTGGCTAGCTCGGCACCCTGAATTCCAGGCAAGCTTTATTTGTTAGCGCACAAAGAAAGCNCACAAGGAGTGATTAAAAACTACCATNTCCTTTGTTCTGGGTGCCNTATTTCTGTCCGTGTGACTGAAGATCAAAGCTCCTTTACTTGTCCCGGGCTCTGTTAGTAAGCTGAAAAAAGACCAAGTCACCCCCCTGCTGCTGGGCTGGAACCAGAGACAACAACTTACAAAGAGAAGCAGGTTCTTTTGGCTCAGTTTTGGAAGTCTGGTCACATGACTGGCTTTACTACTCTAGGTCTTTGGTGAGATAACACGGTAGTTGGAACCTGTGATGCCTCGTGATAAGCCAGAGAACCAGAGAGTAAGAGGGGACCAGGGTCCTCCAATCACCACTGAGGGCAGACTGCGGCTGTGGATCACAAGGCCTCAGCCTTCACCTCCTCAGTGCTCCACCACCTCGTAAGAGCACTGTCTGGGGCCTAAGCCTTTAAGGCTTGGGCTTTTTGTTTTTTATTTATTTTACATCCCGGTTGCAGGTTCCTCTCCCTCCTCTCTTCCCAGTCCTCCCCCCATCCCCCTTTGTTCCCACCCCCTAATTCACTTCTCCTTTTCTGTTTAGGAAAGAGCAGGTCTCCCATGAGTATCAACAAAACACGGTATATTGAGTTGCATTAAGACTGAGCACCTCCCCATGTATTAAGGCTGGGCAAGGCATCCCAGTATGGGGAGTAGGGTCCCAAAAGCCTGTAAAAGAGTCGGAGATAGCTCGTGTTCCCACTGTTAGGAGTCCCACAAGAGGACCAAGCTACACAATTGTAATATATAATGCACAGATCTTTTGGAAATGTCCAAACTAAAGTACCCACTGAGTACTGGCTTTGTACAGTAGCTACACAGAAGATTTAGCAAAATTACAGATAACTAATATGCAACACATTTTGAAAAATCACTCTCAAAGTGTCAGAGTAGAAGAGAACATGTTTGTCTTACAGCTTCAAGGGGTCTTGCCCACTCAGTGCACTGCACTGGATGCACTTCACTTTCATCGTCTAGCATCACATACTCTCACAACGCAACCTGCTTCCACCATAGTCTAGGGACTCGTCCAGTTGTTCTAATGCTCAGTTTACTCACTGTTCAATATGATAATGTAATGTGAAAACACATTATAATCTTATTAAAACAGATATTTAATGATAGTTGATAACATATAAAACATGATTACATAACATTAAAATAAAATATTTATCGTATAGTAAAATATTAACAAGACAAAGTTACACAGCATATAATATAAAAATGACAGCATCCCCATTATCTCCCTAAAGCTCACAGGGTGCTGTTCTACTATGGCATCTGGAGTATTTCATGAATAGGCTCTTAGGAAGGTGAGCAATTCAGAGTATTCTGTATTAATGTGTGCTGTTTTCCTCAAAGATCTATTATCTTGCATCCTTACTCATTTTCTTTGTCTGAAGGTGTTTCTTGGGTTCTTATAAAGTTCTATTTTATATTCTCCAATCTTAAAAATCTTAGTGGATTCATTATTAACTAGAACATAGTAACTTCTCATGTCTTTATTTGAAACACGGATAAAGGCATTGATCAAATCAAACAGTGAAATTCTTTTTGGTTGCTTCAGCAAAAGATCAAGGTACTTCATTGAAAAACTGTGAAATATTATTAAAACCCCACAGAAAAGGTACAAAAGACCTCTGTTCACTCATGTAACTTCCTATATCAAAATTAACTATATAGCACTATCAAATAATTGCCATTTAAGTTTTATTTCCTTTTAGATTCCTTATAAGCTCTGAAGAATTCTAGAATTAATATTTCATCAGACTAAATGTTCTTCAGTGAAACTGTAAATAAAATACTACATTATGATATTTAAAATTAAAGCAGTGGCTAAAAACATGTCACATTACCATAACGCTGTACACATGACAAATTATTAACTCATGTCTGAGTCAACTGCAATTTAGACAGTAATAAGTCCACACCCCAACTCCTCTGTTTTAAGGACATAACTGAACCATCAGTTGTAAAAGGCTTTGGGATCAGCTGAAACTCTAAGTGTCAGAATAGGTAGCTATAAAATGCAAACACACAAAGGCAACAAAGGAGGATGATTTTGAAAGAATCAATTCTGACAATTAAAAAAATAATGCTTTAAAACTATTTGAAGTCCACACTTAGTTAATTTATATTTGAATGAAAAAAAGAAGAAAAAAAAAAAAGGAACATAATTGCTTCCAGGTTTGGTGGAGGAAAAGATTTACTGTAGATATGTGGGAGAACATGGGCAGAGACAGGAACATCGGGGAGAGTCCAGAATGGACATGACCCTGGGCCATGTGGGGAAAGGAAGAGGGGTACAAAGTGTGGAGAGAGGGGAATAAGGTGCAGTAGCCAGAAGGCCCAAAGTGTAGGCAAAAAGGGCAGGTAACCAGAATGGTTGGATCATATAGGGTAGGGCAGCTGGAGGAAGGGCAGCCCGGGGCCCTGGACTGGAGANGTTTAGGGTAGGGGGCGGGGTATGCCAGCCAGGAGGTCCCCGAAACAGGTAGAACCTGAGGGAAGCTGGGAGAATCTGGCAGCTAGGGTNCGTTTTGATACGTTAAATAGTCATTCGCCTTAGCCATTTGCCCCAGGTTTGAAACCTAACAATATTAACAAGTATTAAAGAACTTTGGAAACAATATTCTTTTTTTAGCTCTCATATGTTCGCTCTGCCTGATAAAAGATTTCATATCAAATGTAGAAAAGACTCCAGATAAATGAACCTCATTTAGAGCATTCAATTTTTGATATTAAAAGGTAGGAACATAGAGCTGTCTCATTGTTGAATNGAGTATGACATGCCAGTCCTAACATTAAAATAAAACAAAAAACAAAACAAAATAAACAAAAAACCCTTTCAGCTGTAAAAGGATTAAGCCCTCAAATGTGTTCTAATTAATAATCAGAATTAAAAAAAAAACAAGCATAGTTTTTGTCTAATTTATAAAGAGAAGTCAATCTTAACTCTTTTTGTTTACAACATTACATCATTAGGCCATGAATCAAAAGGAAGAGCAATTAATTTCTTTTTTCTTTTCTTTTTTAAAAAACAGAGCAGAGAAAGTAAAAGGCTAGGACTTGATGAAATACCACAAGGAAAACTATTAAGCAAGAAATGATGATGATACCTAATGTAAATGCTCATATACGCTGCAAACAGCTGTGTCCACTGGTGCAACCCCTTTTGGTACAATAATTCTACTAGAATTTTAAACTATGAGCATAGTCTTAGAAATAAAAACATGAGGTACATATAAAAATGTTACCTAATAATATATATATCTTTTGCAGCATGATCCACACTAGGGGGAAATCACTGGACAAAGCTAGTGATATGCTTCACAACATCAACTGTATGCCCTGCATGATGGGAATTTTATGCATTAAGATAATGAACATAAACATGAATAAAAATAATAAGTAGTCTATAAAAATTTAAAAGGAAAGGGCAGGAGCTAAGATTAGTTATAATTCAAGTGAAAATATAATTTTTAAGGTATGCACAGAAAAGGCATAAATGAAATAAATCAAAAGTATTACATATACTATGACAATGCATCATGACAAAAACATCTCTTACATTTTAAGAAACTGGAACTTTTGCTGGACCTCACAGCCAGAGTTATCAATACATCATGAGGTCACTTACGGCAAGACTGCTAGCCTACTGTGTACTCAGCCTGTTTATTTAAATTGCTTTTAAGAGAATAATGCAGCAATCAACCTTGCTGGCCTTGGAGTTCCCATGTAATCAGCTTTAACAGTGAATGCATAGCTGCCATCTTATGTACTCTTCCATGTGTATCACTGCTGAATGGAGCAAACACAAAGGTTGAAAGTGATCATCTAAGTGAGTATCCACCATAACTGTTGAATGCACCATTTGGATACTGCTTAGGAAACAATGACTTTGTTATCTGGGTCAGTTAAAGTAAGTGACTTAGTCCCTTGTAATGCTATTAAAGACTTTGCATAGCATTCCTCATTCCTTCCCCATGTGATTCATGTGACCCTTCCCCAGCTTTCTGTGCTGTTCAATAAATATCGAGGGGGCCCTTTGTTTGTTAGGAGCAGACACAGTGACACAAGAGATAGACACATGAAAAGACACAGGGACAGAGTCACAAGATTCACAAGCCTTCAGGCCGGCACAGATTCAGCTTCATATAGCAGACAGAGAACACAGAGAAGATAGAGAATTAAAATTTGGACTTGTACTTGGTTAAATGACCCCAGGGGAAGTGCTTTTATTTCCTCTCTTAATGCAATATATATATTAGGAGGCTAAGTATAATAGGTGATTTTCTCTCCTTTTTTAAACATTTAATCAATTAATCTATATTTTATGTATGAGTGCTCTGCGTGTATACATGCAGGCCAGAAGAGAGCATTAGATCCTATTACAGATGGTTGTGAGCCACCACGTGATTACTGGGAACTGAACTCAGGATCTCTGGAAGAAGAGCCAGTGCTCTTAACCCGAGTCATCTCTCAAGCCCATAGGTGATTTTATCTTTAAAAAAAAATAGCCAAAATATAGCTTCTTTACTCCATAGAAAGGAACATGTTTTAGGTTAGGTTGATTATAACAATCCCTTTGTACGTCTTAAATAAATGTATTTGATTTTTAAAGATGTATTTAATTTAAGCTAAATTTTACACTAACTTATGATACTGACCTGAGTCAAATAACTAATATTTGATTATTCTTACTTTTGATTGCTTCTAACTCAGGTTGGTTTTCAAAAATTCTATTTATTCATTAGCTACACAAGTTTCATTAAACTTTATTTATTTATTTATTTATTTTAAAGATTTATTTATTATATATACAGAAGAGGGCACCAGATCTCATTACAGATGGTTGTGAGCCACCATGTGGTTTCTGGGAATTGAACTCAGGACCTCTGGAAGAACAGTCAGCAGTGCTCTTAACCTCTGAGCCACCTCTCCAGCCTTTTTTAAAAAAGATTTATTTATTATCATTAAATTTTAAAAAGTGAAAAAGCAAAAAGATAAAGAATAGGTCTAAATTAAAAGGAAAAATATAAAAATAAGATATTTAATATTTTTTTCATATTCATAGTCACCAGACTTTATAAGTTAATATTTCTTATGGCAACCTGTAGTCATAAAATGAGCAAAAGACAAATATATATCTNTCGTAAGTTTTTTGAGGAAGAAAATGACAGAAATGAATGGTCTATAGAAACCAAGTATTGCAAGCACGGGGACCCAAATTATATCACCAATGATAAATTAACAATTCCCTCCAGAATGACATGAGTGAACAAACTAAGCAAGCCCTACCATTCTCACTCTGTAAATCATGAAAGTCAAGTCATTTACTCTTCACTAGATATCATCTCTAGGCCTTTTGCACATTTATTATCTGGCCCAATATGCTAACGACTTATCTTAGGACTTATTATGATAAGACCACGCCACAGGTGCAGTTTAAACATGCTCACTTCTTCCAGTAAGTAGGTTCTTTGAGATCCACTACCTACTCTGAGGGTTCGCCTGAAGTGTAACTTGACAAAACCTATAATCACCTGGAGGCAGGCCTCTGGACATGCCTGTAGGGGATGGTCTGGATTACACTAACTGAAGGAAGATGAAGAGTCATCTGAATTGTGGGAGGGGCCATTCCCTGGGCAGAGGACCTTCCACTGTAAATGGAGGAAGCCAGTTAAGTATGCATTCACCCTTCGGCAGGCTGCCATGGTTTCCCTGCCATGATGGACTGCACCTTGAACTGTGAGCTAAAATAAACACCTTCTCTCGTAATTCCCTTTCACAGAGTATTTTATAAAACAATGGAAAAGTAACTAAGGCACTTGCTTCCACTATTACTGGGCACGAGGTCCCTATCAGTGCTTTAATATATGCAGAATAAAACAAAGTCATTGCAGATAAGGTGTGAATATGCATCCTGATTTGCCTATGATGGTCCTGATTTTTCCTGTGGTAAAAATATTTTTTTAAAAAAATTCATTTCCAAGTGTACTAACTGGATAAAGTATAACCTAATTAAAAATCTTCATTAAACTTTACAGTGTAGACAGCTGGAGCAGGGGGCTGTAGAACCAAACAGAGTAGAAAGGCTTAAGGTGAAGGCTGAGTGCAGAATGGGCAGTACCACAGAATCCTGAGCTTTGTTTCTTCAAGGGAAGACATGTTTACATTAGAGTCTGCCCAGGCGAGACATCTCAGCCTGTGACCAGCACCAAAGGGACCTAATTCTACTGGATGCAAGGATTTCAGAAACCTTTACAGCATATATTTTGCTAACCTCTAAATATAAAATCCAAATTGTTCTAAAATCTGAAAGTTTGTTGTTATTATAGATTTGGAGCATTCTGGATTTCAGAATGCTCTATATAAATTTCAGAATGTCTATATAAACATTCCAGTCCTCAAACATTCCCAACCTGAAACACTTCACACAATGGAAAACAATGTTTCCCTCACTGGACAAAGCCTTTTAGAACATTCATTTATTCTCTTTAATGTGTAATAGGGATAGGTCTTATATGCTGTTCTTCATAGAAGAATGATTTTTATTAAGACTAACCTTCAGAAAAAATAGTCCATATTAATAAGGTTTTGCTATCTTTTGAAATGGAGTATTTTATTGATGTATAAACCCACATAATTAAAATACACATTGTTATGGGATGAATTGTATTGTCCTCAAAATTCATTTATTAAAGTCCTAACACCAGTACTTCAGAGTGTCACTGTAATTACAGGGAGACTTTTTGATGAGGTAATTAAGTTAAAATGAGGTCACATGGTTGGATATTATGATGTAACTTCAGAAGACATTAGAACAGATTCCAGAGCAAGATGCAGTAAGATGGCATCTAAACGCCACAGANAGAACACAGCAGAAACTATTCTTGCCACATCTTGATTGTGGGCTTTTAGCCTCCAAGCTCCTGAGAAAACACATTATGTTGTTTAGTCTGTGGTGCTTTGATATGGCAGCCCTAGCAAACAATAAGTCTGTCTACACGTGTCTGAAATTCCTAAGTGGGGAAAGCTTATAGAGAGAACACACTTTACTCCTTTTAAAGTGTGACTTCATGCTGATGTTTCTCAAACAGGAATTTCCTAAGAGCAATGGCAATCATAAGCAAGAGTCCAGCAGCCTAATCTCAAGCAAAGAGACAAAAGAAGTATAGTTCAGTCTTGATGCATTGATATTAAATTTACAATTTGATATTGGATATGTCCAAATTTCTGTAGCTTTCACACTCCATATTAATCTGTANAATGCAGCAAACAGTGTTAAGTGACTGACATACTATAAAATCATACATGGTAATGGAAATACACTCAGAGGCCAAAGCTAACCATACTGCAGTGACACAGAGCACAAAAAGCTCACACATGAATTCAGATTGCAGCTGCAGCTAGCCTTTTAGAAACTACCATTTGTTAGATCTTTGTAACAAAGGATAGTCACAATTGTCTGAAAAAGATTGTTAAAACACTCCTATATGCTTTTAGTTACATATCCATTAGATTATTTTCATGTGTTAAATAAAACATTATGTTGCAAAAGACTAAATGTAGGACAGATGTTGAGAACCCAGCTACTTTAAATCCAATAATAAAGGCTTTACAATATTATAAAACAATGATACTGTTGACACTTTTGTCTTGAAAAATATATTTTAATAAAACTATGCTATAGACACAAGCTCATAATAAACTCATTCTTGTTACTTTAAATTGAATTTATAAGTTTTAAGGCAATTTCTCAGCTTTAATTTCTAATACAGTAAACACTGGTAGTGATCAAACACAAAAACTCTTACTGGGCATGGTGTTGTGAACTGGTGATTCCAACACCAGCCTCACTAAGGCAGGAGG
Organism: Neotoma lepida; assembly: GCA_001675575.1. Lineage (NCBI taxonomy): Eukaryota > Metazoa > Chordata > Mammalia > Rodentia > Cricetidae > Neotoma > Neotoma lepida. The sequence goes on along the minus strand of LZPO01018185.1, from coordinate 229 downwards.
ACTGGAGCTGTAGGACAACCTGTGCTACACAGTAAGACCCTGTCTCAGAAACAACATAAAGGGTGGGTTGTACACATCAACAGCCTCCTGAGCTCAGCGTTGGAAAGGTGGAGGCTGGGGGATTAGTCACCTAGCCACAGCTAGGGGGAGGAAGGTGTGGGCTACAGAGACCCTGTCTTAACTGCTCCATCTACCCACCTCAATAGCAGCGGTAATGACAGTCAGAGAT